>PVIC010003021.1:0-72043 GCA_004025085.1 Thryonomys swinderianus
CCACCAACAATCAACACCGCATACCACAATGCCGGACGTGGTGGCTCACGCCTGTCATCCCAGCACTCGGGAGGCAGAGACAGGAGGATTGCTGAGTTCGCGGCAGCTTGCCTGGGCACCATAGTGAGCTCAGGGCCAGCCTGAACTACAAAGCGAGACCCTGTCTCCAAAAAGCAAAAAAAAAAAAAAAAAAAAAGAAATAGAAAATGTAGTGGGACAGGGATGTCTTTTCCTTGACTCAACAGGAAGTATAAGGCTGCAGTCAAGAGTGAGTCAAGGCTGCAAGAGTGGGTCTGAGAGACAGGATTCTTGGCTCTAGTAGTAACTGGCCCTTAACTCACAAGTCAGTTCCAAAGGACTTGCTGTATAGGTTTTCAATACATCTCTATTTTGCTCAAAGCCAAGCACTGTGACACTTGGTGCAATCCAAGGAATAAGTAGTGTAGGACTGCTTCTCTGTCAGAATGGCAGGTGTAGCCTAGGAGGGGACATATTTTAAGGAATTAACCACATGATTGTGGTTGTGATAAGCACTGTGAAAAAAAAAATCCTAGGATGCTTTGAGAACATGTAACAGGGGTGTTGGCACAGTCTGGCCAGTTGGAGCACCAGCCCCTAAGGAAGGCCATTTTTGCTGAGGTTGTTGTGTAAGTAAAAGGAACACACTGAGGGAAGTAGAAAAGGATTATCACATGGACAGGCCCTGCCTCTATTGGGAGGAGCCAGAACTATCCAAAGGACAGAGAGACCAGGGCAGCTAAGGGTAATGAGTAAGAGTGTGTTCAGGCAGCTCCCTATGCTGAGGATGGGAGGTAACCTAAGGCCTGTTGCTTTGGAGTCACAGCCCTGGGAACTGAGAGCAGACCAAAGCAGCAGCAGAGTGTGCCTGCCTGAATCGGGGCCTGCACCCCACTGTGACTCAGGAACAGGTGAGCTGGGGCTCAGGGCCCACTGTGCCATAGAACGGGGGAAGTAAAAGAAGGGAGCATCCAGAACCAAAGACTGAGGTTCCACAGCAGACACTGGGAGCTACACTTGCAGTATGGATGGACAGAGAGCAGGACTAGGTGATGCATGCTAGGCCATGTGCCTCAGACTGGGAAGAGAGGAAAGATTCGAAAAAGGGAAGGGGTGAGACAGGCAGGGGGATAGGGAAAGGCGTAGAGGCTGGACTTAAAAATATCAAAGGATGGGTTTTTAAACAAAAAGTGCTGTGAGCCTAACCCTCAGTTCTACCCCAACTGTCCAAACTTGAGGACTCCTCAGAGCAACACTGGAGAGCCACCAGCACTGGCAACAGCCAAACCTGGACTGCCCCCGGGGCCTGAGATCTGAGTCAGGAATGAAGATTTGGGGTCCCCAGCACAGATCTGATAAGGAAAAATACTGACAGCATTTCTGAGGAAGATGGTCCGGTGCCAAGCGTGCAGACACCTTTGGTTTCGCACAGGACGCAGCACAGTGGCGCCCAATTTGTCTTCCCACTTAAATGTCAATTTCTTGACTGAGGTTTTCTCCTCCCCTGGATGCTTTGTCCTAAACTACTTCTCTGCTCTCCAGCTCAAGCTCTGACTCCATCTGCCCCTCCTTTATTGGGGTGCCCGAACCCCACCCACTTTCTTCCTCTGCTCTGTCTGGAGGACCCCTCCATCCCTGGGCCGCATTTCCACCTCTATCAAACTCCTCTCCTCCGCTCCTCCCCCTCACCAGGCTCTCTTTGGGCCACATTTCGGGGTTTATTTTCAGCTCCTGTGTCATTTTGAGGATACGAACAGTGTTCCTGAGTCACAGTTTTGCAAGGAAGCAGAGGCAGACAGCGCCCTGGACTGCTCTGAAGATGGCTTCTCAACCTCCAGGCAGGCCTGTGGGGAAGGAGTTTACTGGTCAGTTCCTCCTGGCCTGGGCTCACTTCTTCCCCTCTATCTGCAGCTCAGCCTCCAGCTGCTGAGCCCAGGGTGCGTTGTTCAGAGCAGCCAGCTGCCTGCGGGTCCCCAGGAAGCTAAGTGAGCTGAACTCACTTGTATCCACATCACAGCTGCAGCAGAGTCATTGTCTGGAAAGAAGGCTCTTGCCTGTGGTGTTTCTGTGACTGAAAACACAGAGGAAGCCTGTTCAGAGGGAACAGGTGAAATCTACTCTAAAAAGCCCTACACTAGGGTTAGCCTTCAACAAAAATCACTTAATTCTACTCAAAGAATAATACCAAATCCTTCCTTTGTGGGAGACTCCTTCCTGGGTTCCAGTTTCTTTTGAATAAAATAAGAGGATGATGCTAGAACATAATGAAACCTCTATTTATGGAAGGGTCACTGAATGTAATACAAAAAACAACACCCTCAGAGAGACTGACATTTTCTACAGGGAGAAATGGAATTCTGAATGGTTAATAATCTTGTGGTCAAGAAGCTAGAAATCACCATCATTTCGATGATATCCAGGCTTTGTAGGTTAGCACTTCATGGCTCTGACTCTGGGCTTCTGACTCCAGCCTTCACCTGGCTGTGCTTAGAAAAAGAACTGAGTCTTGGAGCCACGGCTGTTTGCTAGGGACCTGGCTAGCTGTGTGATGTAGTGTTTCTGGAGTTCAAAGTGAGTAGGGATTTCGAGACCCTCCCTTTCACCCCGTGGGCACCGAGAGCCAAACAGGGGCCACGCTCAGCACCCCAGACAGCAGAGCAAGGGCCCTAGCTGGAGAATGGTCTCCTTAGCATCCAAACGTAAATCATCCCCTACTCCCAGTGACTCCAAATGAAACTAAACACAGAATCAAATGTGACAGAACTATTAATTATAATATTATAGTATGAAAAGAAAACACTAATATTGCAACATTAAATCTTAGAGACTCAATTCCTAAGTCACTGCTTCAACCGTCTCGTCCTTGCAGCAATGCCTCAGGCCGCACGACCTTTGACTACAGCTTGGGACTCGCGCATCTTGAGACGCTTTGGGGGTTCCCAACAGAAACATTAAACAATGTGTAAATCACGTGCCTGTGGTGAGAGGCGGGAAAGGGGGAGAAGTCCTGAATCAATCAGACCAGTTCCTTCCAGATGGATGTGAGCGGTCCCAGGGGCACTGCTGCAGGGGCTGGTCTGCTGACCCTGTTGCAAGTCCAGGGACCTGACTGATCCCTGTAGGATATTAGTCACTCCATAAAACCTCTCGGCCAGTTTCCCAGGCTGTGGGGTCCTATCACAATTTCCCACAGAGCCCCTGAGCCTGAGAACCCAGGCATCTGACAGCCTGGTGGTCGGTTCACGTTGCGTCATGGCCCTGAAAACAGGACTTCAGTGAATGCCTCGAGACAAAGCTGTGAACTTTCCTAACTTCTCTCCCAGCAGGAGCCCCAGGATGCAGCCCATCAGCTCTCTTCCTGGACACGAAGCTGTGCAGAACCTGGGGAATGCAGAGACCACGACTCGCGGCAACACCACACCTGTTTCCAAGAAGGTCCACTGCGGGAGCCCAGAGCTGGTCTTGTCTCAGGACGGACAGGAAGGCAGCAAAGAGCTGAGAGAATAACGTCAGGGCCTCAGGATGCTTCTGAGAGGAAACAGAGGAGGTCACCTGGGGCAGCCCGATGGGGACCCTGTGTGACTGTCTCCTGGGACAGCATTCTCAGATTTAATGGATCTTGGCTTCAAGTGTGCCTTTCCCCTACAGCTGACTTTGCCTCTGGATTCTTTTCCATGTTGTACCTTTTTGTCAGCATCTGATAATTGAGCAGAGCGCGGGTTAGCAGGGCTGTCTCATCAACAATGGGTCAAGGGGATTTCTTTTCATCATTCTGTCTGTCCACCAGGAAGAAAAGGTTTCTCACTTACACAGGAAAGAATTCAGACTAGAAGAGGAGAGAGCAGAGTGGGTAGAGATTGGGAAGGGAGAAGGAGGGGAAGGACCACTGCATAGACACAGAGCAGGGAGAAGAGTTGTGAGTCACCCTCCCCCTGGGCTGTACCATCACAACCCCCACCCACCCTGGGCTGTACCATCACAACCCCCCCCCAGGCTGTACCATCAGCACACAACAACTCCACTTGGCAAGCCAGCCAAGGTCTCATGACAGACTGGAGTCCAGCAGGTCAGGACACAGGCCTTGCCTCCTGCTCTGGTCACCAGCCACCTGCAGCTCTGTGTCTCTGTCTCCATCTACCCAGCCATACCCCAGTATTTTCACTCTTGATGATGAAATAAATGAATAAGTCTGAACCGAGGGTAAGGGTCACAACAGAAAGAGAATCTAGATGCCTGGAAGCAACCAGGAGAAATAGGCAGGCCCCAGAGGGACCAAACTCAACTAAGCTTTAACCCAACTTTCTGATCGCTAGGGAAACCTAACTTCAGGGTATTGGCACTCACTGACACTGGCCTGAAAACAGGAAGCAGCTCCTGGTTTTTTTTTTTTTTTTTTTTGAAGTAAAGAGGTGAGGAATTCCAAGATCAGCTGTGATGGAATAGTTCTTTCTGGAGGTCAGCATACCTGGAACAGAGCTGGTGAGCCAGGGAAGCCCCTGAGGATCCCCAAGTGAGCATCACAATATGTAGGTCACTTCTTAGGAGAGGGGACCACTATGTAGGACCTGTTTGGGGGCCTGAAAGAGGAGGGACAAGCGAGCAGGAAATGCTATGAGCGACCAGCCACTAAGCTATTCTGTAGTAGGAAACACCGCAGTACTGAGAGGGTGCAGGGAACAGAGACCCTGTTAGCTGCCATGGCTGCTGGGGCCTGGCTCTCCAGCTGCCTGCTCCAAGTACCCAAAATCCAAAACTGTTCTTTTTTGTTTTTGTTTTTGCTTTTTGGAGACAGGGTCTTGCTTCATAGTTCAGGCTGGCCCTGAGCTCACTATGTAGCCCAGGGAAACCTCAGACTCAGCAATCCTCCTGTGACTGCCTTCCGAGTGCTGGGATTACAGGCGTAAGGCACTATACCCGGCACTGTGGTATGTGGTATTGATTGCTGATGGGCGTGAGTCACCACACTTGGTACTGTAGTATATGGTTGCTGGCTTCAAACCAGGGACCTTGAGCTCGCTAGGCAGGTGCTGGAACCACTGAGCTAAATCTCCAACCCTTTTTTCTTTTTTTTTAAAGAGAGTCTCACTGTGTAATTCAGGCTGGTCTTGAACTCATGGTAGTCCTCCTACCTCAGCGTCCAGAGTGTCAGGATTATAGGTGTGTGCCACCTTGCCCAGCCAAAATCCAAAACTTTTGGAGCAGTGACATGATGCTACAAGAGGAAAATTCTACACTGTGAAAATTTATTCCCAACACAAAATTATTTAAAATTATATATAGATACCTTTGGGCTATGTATACAAGGTGTGTGTGAGACACAAATGAATTTAGTTTAGACTTGGATCCTGTCTCTAAGCTATTTCTTTATGCATGTGCAAATATTCTAACTCCAAGAAAATCCAACTCTGAACTAGTTCTCATCAGATTCTGGATAAGAGATAGTTGACCTGGACTGTGACTTCCTGGCTTCAGCTTCTAAAAAAGAAGGGCCTAGTCTTCACTTGTGTTCCTCCCCAGTGTCCAGCACTCAGTAGGTATGTTAATAACCAGGCACTGACGACTGAGCCTGATGGCTCCTACCTGTGAAAGACAGAATAGGAATGGCTGCCAGGACACCAGAGGGCAGAGGGCTCTCAGCAAGTGACAAAGACTACACGGGGGACCCAGACCCTATCCCTGCACCATGACCATGCACAGCGCTGTCACTTGGGTGCCCTGCAGCCTCCACTTCCTTCCTCACCTCGTGTCCATGTTACATGGTCTCCACATGGCTCCTGAGTGTGCCTAAAGCCCACCAGATCTCCTCGCTCCAGGCCCGAGTTAGGGACACAAATCCCCTGGCTTTCCCCTGTTCACACAGCAGCCTCTCCCAGGTGACAAGGGAAGCATAATACATTTGAAGAAGAAATGGGGAGGCAGGGTGGAGAAGGGAGTAAAGCCCCCGCTATGTGATTCCTGAGAATGCCTACCTGTTGGCCATCATGTGAGGACCCACTTTCCTGCATCCATTTCCAGTGGGAATGAGGAGAGGAAGCCACATGGAGCCTCAGAGTCCATCCCCCACCCCACCCCCCACAGCCCACTCCAGGCAGCAGCTGTGGAACAGCCCTGCAGAGCAAAGACCTGTGCGTGACTTCTGCCTTCACTAGCAGCATCGCCTTAAAGCATTTACTTAAACCCACTAAGCCTCAGTGTCTTGTGTGTGAAAATGAGAAACAACATTTAACTCATAAGGTGTTTTAAACAAGATGTTTAAAGAGATCGTGACTATAAAACCCTGGGCTGTGCTTAGGCACTGAGGGTGTCTCAATGAAAAGACAAAGGAATGGGTAAAACTCTTCTCTTAGAAAACCAGGCACCACAGCCAGTCCAGAAGAGGTGTTCAAAATCACATTGTTAACTACAAAAAAGGGGAAGGAACAGGAGGACAAAGAAATATGGGGAAAAAAGAATTGAGAGTAGGTAGGATTCTAATTGGGTGAAATAATGACAGCAGTCAGCCCCTGTTTGCAGAGAGTCCTTCACCACAGAGGAGCTGTGAGGCCATGACAGGCTTCGTGGAGGGGCTCCCTCTGCACAGGCCCCACCCAGTCCCTTCTCAAATGGGCTTTGATGCCTGAGTTCCAGTAAAACACCAGAGGAAAAGACACTTGGGCAGAAGGCAGCACTCTCTCCCTGAGGCGGTTGCAACGTGGCCCACAATGGGAAGGGAGAGGAAAGGGACTGAGAAGGTTGGGGTTCAGCCCTAAGGGAAGAAGGCCCAGTTCTCCTGCCTGACCCAGGAGTGGGATTTTGTCTCAGAGCTTCCAGGATTTCCAGTGGGGAAAGGGAGACAGGACCAGGTTTGATTATGGAAGCAAAATCAGGTGACTGCACAAGGACTCAGAGGAGGGGAAGGAGGGGTGGGATGACACTGGTGGCCACTCCAGATAGGACTGGCGCATCCAGGAGCAAAACCCTCAGAACCAAAGGTCAATGCCAGAGTCACTGAAGTCTGACATGTGAGCCAGTTCTCTCAGCCCAGAGATTGCTTCAAACCCTATCTCGGCCTGCAGCTGCTCTCAACCCCAGAGACAAAGGTGAGTAATCCAAAGGAAAGGGGCCCCAAACCAACGGGAATATTTATTTTTAAGTACTTTGACGTCTGTAGGAAGAGGGAAAAAAATAAAAGACCCAGGCCTGAATGGGGAGTCATGACATTCACTGAGCCCAGGCATTGTGTAAAAAGAAAAATTCCTCAAGATTGTGTTTGTCCAAGAAATCAGAGAGTTTACGATGCCTGGGTCAAAACACTCAAGGGTTGGAAGCCGGAGTTTCCTGGGCTGAGCGAAGTTACTAAATAAAATAAAGGAGAAAGAGCAGTCTGCGGCCCTGGACTGTGCGGAGCGGGTGGGGCTGGCGGCCCAGACTCAGCAGCAGTGCAGCAGCCACAGATCGGGAGGGAGGAAGAGCACAGTGGGAGGCTCTGCCAGGCCCTGCCCCGCCCGCCCCAGCCTCACTGGCGCTGCCCATTCCACAGTGCCAGTGACTCAGGCTCCAGCTCCCTGGGTGCCCTGAGATGGGAGGCCATGAGCCCAGCCACATTCTGAAGGGCAGCCAGACTAGGGCAGGGCTCATCCCAGAGATCAAAAGAGATCAAATGGCCTCTTGCTCACGGAGAAGCTTGGCCGGTATCCTGCTCAAAAAAAAAAAAAAAGGCCCCCAGAAGAAGGAGCACACCAGCCCTCCACCCCTGACTACAAAAGCTTCAAGAAGTAGAGGGGACTTCGTCCCCCAGGGAGTAGAGGACAAACCACGAAAGCCCCAGATGGTAAGAAGGAAAAGTGAAAGAGGACAGGCGCTGTTGGGAAGGCAACCCCAGAACTTCCCCGTGCAACTCTCAGCTCCTGGCTCCGAACTCCACCCCTGCCTGCGGCCACGGGGAGGAATTCTCCAGGGCCGCAGAGCTGCTATCAGGACCACCCAGGCTGAAAAACTGAGGACAGACACAGGAGGGGCAGGGACAGGAGAGAGGGTGACCTCTACTCTGCGTTACAGTCACCCTCACCCTGCGACCTGCTTGAAGGAAGTTAAGAGTCCAGCTGCGTCTGCCCAGAGGAGGCACGCGGCAGGCTTTGGGCCGGCTGGGGTGTGTGCAGCCCTGTGACCCTAGACTAGTGGGTGTCTCCAGCGTGCTTGCGTTCCGAGGCCTTCCAGAAGTGAACTCGGAAACAGGCTTGCAGATGAAGTGGCAGGATTTGAAGACTGCAGTTCCTCCCCGGCTCAAGCCCTCCAGTTTGCCCTTGTGGAGAGACCCTGAAAGGGCTCCCCAGGCCCAGAGGAGACTTAGCTCAGCGTTAGTTAGCTCAAGGTTATGACACATTCACAGGGAGGTGTGAAATTTCTTGTGAGAAGTGAGACACACCAAGCCTCTCAGTAACACAAAGAAAGAGGAAAAATACCCAGCCCGGGCCTGCAAACTGTTAACTGTCTCTGTTTATTTCAAAAAAGCAGATGGACATGACTTTTTAAAATGAGTTAAACTATTAGTTGTTTCTCTTTTTCTTTAAAGTTCCTTTTAAGGCCATTTTCAGAAGTGACCCTCTAAGAAGAGAATCAGGTGTTTTCTACAGTAGCTTAGGTTTTTAGTCACTACTGAGGGGCACAGAGGCTCACCCACACCCATGGCAGAAAACAGCAGGTGCTTTGAAGCTGCACAGTGCCCGGGAGGTGTTTGTGGGGCTTGTACAGGATATGGACCCACGGGCCGCCTTGGGAGGGAGCTGTTGTCTACAAACCGAAGCCTGACAGAGGGCCTTGCTTCAGAATGCAGTGTGTTTCACTGGGGGTCTCAGAATCCACTTCCTCAGTCCCTGGCCCCTCCCCCACACCCTGAATCAAACTGGAAGACAGCCATGTACCCGTTCTGCTCCTTTTGCTTCCTATTTTTGTTTTCAGACAGAAAAGAAATTAGACACTAGATCACGTCAAGACATGGAGGTATCAGAGGGTGTGTCACAGGGCGGAGAGTTCAGGCAGGGAAATGATCAGGGAAGGTGAAGCCCAGGAAAGCCATGCCCACAGTGGGGAACCTGGGGAGGCTTGAGGCCTGAGGGCACCTGTGCCCATCGGATGGGTCTGAGCAGATTCCGCAGTGAGCACTTTCGGGATGAGGGCAAGCTTTCAGCTTTCAAGGGTGATGGAGTCTCAGGCTGAGTGTGCGAAAACTCTCATCTGAGGGAGAGCCCTGCGTGGGGGAGCAGCGGCAACCCGTGAAGCTGAGTGAATCTCACCATCCATCCCGCCTCCCACTCGAGTGGCCACAGTAACGCCCTGGCTTTTTAAAGACTCAGAAGACAGAACCTCACTGAGGGGCACTGGGACTGCAGGGGCTGTGTGACGTCCACCCACCTGGCCCCTTCGCAGCCTGTAAGCAGCATGCTCCGGGGGCTTGTGTGGGGGTCCGAAGCGAAGGCTCCTTCACACACAGGCAGCCTGAAAATGCTTCCCAGGTGATGTCCACGCGAGCGTTCTCTGTGCCTCCTCCCTTCCTCTCTCTTTTACTCCCTCTGTCACCCGCCCCCCCCCCCAGCTGCTCCTTCCTTCCCCTCTCCATTTGCAGCCCTGGGCCCCTAACCCCGGGCCTCCTGCATGCCGGGAAGTGCTGCCCACTGTCCCACACTCTGTCCCTGAAGCAGCCCCTTTGGAGCAGAGCGGCTGTCGTTCGTCCTTAGTTTACAAAAGCGAAGAGACAGACAGTAAGGATCATGCGGTAGGAAGAAGGCTGCTAGTGTGGGCCTCAGACGGTTTTCAGGGAGCTCCCGTGCTTTTACGCCTACACCAGGACCCGTGGAGGTGACTACAGAGGCCTGCAGAGGGCGAGGCTGGCTGGAAGGTGGGTAGGCAGCCCTCAGGTGGCAAGGCTGGTACGCTGGAGTAATGGGGCTCTCTTGTTCAAAGTGCCCAGGGAAGCCATCTTGTTTGGGAGTTCATATCTGGCAAACAAGTAAGGGAAAAATTGGTCCTAATTCATTTCCAGGGTTTTTATGCTCTCTGACATACTAAATACCTATTAGCCTTAACTAGACTTAAACATTTGTTTTAGCCTGTCCTGGAAAGACAGGCTTTAAAACCTTTCTTGACAAGGTTAAGGCCGGGGGCTCTGGCACTATCACAGTCTCGAGTTTTGTACATGGTGGCAGCTTTCTTGTACCGTTTTATGTAGTGTTATAATTTTTCTTTATAAAATAACATTGCATAAAAAAAGAAAGGAAAAGAAGCAGGTTGCAATAAGTTTGACTTCTAAAAAGTTCTCTCATTCCTGCAGGGGAGTAGTTTTGCTTTTGAAAAGCTGTTTTTGTCATAAAGACCAAGCTTTCAGCAACTTCGGTTTTAGTCTTTGAGTTTGTGTGAAATTCCAAATCGCACCATGGGGTGCTTTGGGCTAGCTAGAACTTGGTGAACGTAGCTCAATGGCTCCCCCCAAAGGCCAAAAGGGAGGAGTGTGTAGGACAGGACTCAGCGCAGAGCCTCAAGCCCTCAGTATGGGGTGGGCTAAGACTGTCCCCATCGAGGCCCCACGTCAAGGGTGTGGGCAGCAGAACCAGGGAGCCCATCAGTAGCCAGTTCTGACACCATCACCCTGGTTTTGCCTGTGTCCACTGAGCTGAACAGAAATTGGGCTTTGGAATAGAAAAGGCACCAAATTAAACTCCAATATATATGTGTTCCTGGCCAGCTCTGACTAGATTCAGCCTTCTGTGCAACATGAACACAGCTCTGGCAGTTGCCAAGGGCTGGTTCCAGGATGTCCTGCAGGTGTCAAAGCCCACAGGGGCTCAAGGCCTTATGTGAAACATACCGTTGGCAGATCACCTATGCACCCTCTCTGTACTGTAAACCATTTCTAAATGACCCCTAAAACCAGGTACAATGTCAGTGCTAAGCAAATAGATTTCCTGCTCTACTGTTTAGGGAATAGTAACAAAAGTCTGTGTGTTCAATGCAGACCCCGAGAGCCTAGACTTAACCTAGTATCCAAGCCAAAGTTGCTTGAATCTCAGAGCATCAAGGGGTGAATTGTCATGTTTTCTTAATTGCTCACTGTCTCACAGTCTCTGTTCTGTGTCCTCGGCATGTGTGAGATGGTTGAGTCCCCATAATCCTCTCTGCTTTATGTGCTATTATTATCCACTTTGTACAGGTGAGAAAACAAAGACCCAGACTACTCCGGGGTACTGCGCAGCTGGTAATTAAAAACCAGGTCTGAACCAAGGCAGTGCGGCCCACAGCCAGGACCCAGGCACAAGGCACTGGGCCTCCCACACTTGCAGTTTGGGCTGCTGGGAGGATTGGAAAGAAAAACACCAACAGCCTTGCTCAGAGCTGGCACAGAACAGATGCTCGATAAAGAGGAGCCACAGCAAAGGCTCCAGTGCTCGGTAGGCCACACTCATAAAAGGCCCTGCAGACACAGGGGATCAGTTACAAGAGATGACTAAGGATGCTCACTGCATGTTAAAAAAAAAAAAGTCAATGAACTCTGTATGTTTGGCGTCTTCCTCAGCATCGGGCCCTCCGGGCCCATCCACATATCATGTAGGACATGCATGCCTGCATTCTAAAGAATGAATACTACCAGGCCAGAGATTTAGCTCAGTGGTTCCAGAGCCTTCCTTGCAAGCACAAGGCCCTGAGTTCGATCCCTGAGTAACCACATACAATGCTGGGCATGGTGACTCACGCCCACCAGCAATCAATACCACATACCACAGTGCCCAGCGTGGTGGCTCACGCCTGTAATCCCAGCACTCGGGAGGCAGAGGCAGGAGGATTGCTGAGTTCGAGGCGTGCCTGGGCTACATACTGAGCTGAGGGCCAGCCTGAACTACAAAGCGAGACCCTGTCTCAAAAAAAAAAAAAAAAAAAAAAGAATGAATACTACTCCTTTATATTTATATAGACATTTTATCCATTCGTCGTCCCAAAGACATGGTGGAAGTCTCCACCTCAGCTGTTGTCCACAGTGCCACAGTGAGCATGAGTGCTTGCTAATATTTTTTCAGGGTCCTGATTCTGATTCTTTTGGATAAAGAGCCAGACATGGAATTGCTGGATCACACAGTTGTTTTAGTTTTATATTTTTTGAAGACTTTCCACACTGTTTTTCATCTCACATTCCCATGAACTGTCTGCCTCACACCTTCTCTAAATGCCTGTTTTGGGAATAGCCATCCCGACAGGTGTGATGTGAAACCTCATTATGAGGAAAAATATATGACCTTGAAGTGTCGCATTTGAGAGAAAAAAAATATCACTGCACCATTTTGGACAAGTGGCGTATCATGCAAAAGAGTAAAATGAAGAAAATTTATTTGGGTCACTATAAATTCTTAGTGTTTTTGCCCTTTTTCTGCTAAATTATCAGTATCTTTTGTTGATACTAACCTCCAGCCTCAGTAGGAATGTTCAGTTCTCAGACTAGTGGGTTTACGGTGGGAAGGAGAAAGGACCTACCTTCTGTGAAGAGGGGGGATTTCTCCCCTGTGCCTCTCAGCTGGGGAATTTCGCGAAGCAGCTCTTTCCTGCCACCTCTCAGCCAAAGCGTCACTCTTCTACTCCCTTGACCCCCGGCACCCCTGAGAACTTCCGTGCTCTGAGTCGCAGCGCCCTCTTCTGGCCTGCCCTGGTGGCGCAAGGCGGCTAGCTCCGCACCTCTTCTGAGGCACTAGGAAAGAGACGGAAAGCAAAAGCCGCTCTGAAGACCAGGCAGCGTCCCTTAGGCTCTTCCTTAACCGCCATTCTCTGCATAGAGCTCTTCCTGGGTTCCCGCTGGGTGTTAGGTCCTGGGCACAAAGATGCGCTGGTCAGGCACAAGCGGCCAGGGAGCCTGGAGCAGAGGAGGTGTCTGAGCTGGTCCCCAGCAGTGGGTTGTGGATGCCTCACAGCTGGGGCCAGCAGGACGGTCTGGAGAGAAGCCAGACAGGTGTTGTCTGCAGCCCAGGGCAGAGAGGGTTTGTGGTTCCTCTCTGGGCAGCGTGTGGCCTCATTTTAGAGGAGGAAGAAAGTGATTCCTCCAGGACCCACCCTACTGGCTTGGGATTATCATGACTTGGGAAGAAGACACAGCTCAGGTACTTCCAAGGAGCTGGGCTCGCCTTCCCTTGGCCTCAGTTTTCCTGCATATCATGTATCATGTGTGGGCGATATGACTGCAGGGCTTGGCTGTGGAGGCCTTTATCCCTTTCCCACTGGAAACACAATCTCTGCCACTGCCCAGCACATACAGACTGCTGAGGCCACTTGGATCCAAATCAGGGGTGATTTATATAGCAAAACAGGACCCCTAAAATACTAAGATACTAAGAAAGGAAGGTTTTTAAAATTTGTTTAGATCACATATAGTGTGGAAGGCAGTGAACTGCACCAGCCCAGCCCCGCAGGTGACGGTGACAAAGGCAGTGATGGCAGGGCCAGGAAAAGAACAACGCGCAGTCCAAGTCTAAGACTTCATGTGATGTGGGAGAACATCGTGGCAGGGAGTGTGTGACAGTGCAGGAGTCAGAGAGAGAGAGGCAGAAAGGGACCAGAGTGGCAATATCTCTGCCAAGGGCACCACAGTGCCCTGACTTAGGCCCTGTCCCTTAGTGTTTCCTAAGTGCTCCATGGGCCAGAGACCAAGCCTTCAGCATACCAGCCTTTGGGGACGAGAAGATTTGGGAAGGGGTGACACAGGAGAGGAGTCAGTGCTGCAGCGGAGAGAAGCAAGAAGCAGGGAAGACAAGAGACAAAAGGAAGTCAGCTAAGAGGATGGAAGGGAGGTGGCCTTCCCACAGCCATAGGAGTCAAAAGTGCAAGTGTGGCTAAGGACAGCTGACCTCAAACATCTGAATTTTCACACAAGGATTCTGATGCCAACTTTAACCTAGAACAAGACAGAATTTGAGTTGGCCTTGGGAAAACAAGGCTGTTAGAAGGCACCATCCTCTCCGGGTTCAGGGTCTTCTGTGTCTCCTGGAACCAGGGCCAGCCTGAGCTCACCGTATCCCTACCTGTCGCTCCGCAATTCTCTGAGCTGCAGAGCAAGGGAAACCGGTGCATCACTCCATCCTGGGATCCACAGGCCAACGCTGACCGTGTCTTAGAAATGGGCAGGTACAACTCCTGAACACACCCAAAGATGGTACATGGGCTCTACATCCTACACCCCCGTCTTGTTTCAGCCCAGAGGCGAGAGGACAATCCAGGAATTTTCTAGTTCGCTTGCACCTTCACTGGGAGAGACTGAACCTCACGCAGAATTCACTCCGAACATCAGCAAACAGCAAAAGACATTTAGCGACTTTCTGCCTCATCCCAAGGCTTGCACTTTCTGGAAGATCTCCGTTTAGCCTGCCCACCCCCGTGGCCTTGACATCATTAGATTCCAGCGCAGCCTGCCTGGCTTCGGACAGTAGGGGAGCCTGCCGCCCAGCGGTCATGTCCTGTAACTGCAGCGCTTGGTTCAGGGAGAGAAGCTGCCCTTCTGGTGGACTTTGAAGCCACCTCTAAGCAGCCACCCCTCCTTCTCCCTTTCTCCCCACCTGTGTCCGTGAATTAGAAGCCACTGAAATGTAAAAGCAAATAAATAACAAGGCCAAACAGGAATGGCTGAGAAAGCCGAGAGGGCTCCTGGGTGCCCCTCCCTGCTCCTGCCTCAGGCCACAGGCAGCCAGGGAATCTCACTCCTGAGGTTCCAAAAGCAACAGGAGGGGCAGACCAGAAATACCCTCCCTCCTTTGCTCTGGACTGTTTTTTTTCCATTACCTCCCGCTTGAACAGCAGCCCTCTGGAGAACCTGCAGGGAGCACGGCCAGCTTGCTCCCTCAGGAAAATAACAGGCTTGGGCATCTTCGTGCAGGATCATGAAAGGCCATTTCCAGGCTTCTGGCAAAAAATCTGCAGTCTTTAAAAAGGCAAACGGAGCTGATGATAACAGGCCAGGTCCAGCTCAGGTTTGTACTCCTTCAGTGGCCCAGGAGAGTCTGGAATCTTTCTTTTCTCTTTATGGAATGATGGACCCCGAAGAGGCAGAAACTGAAACCTGTGGTCCAGAGAGAAAGGAGACCTTGGCAAATTGTACTTAATTTAATCACTGTTGAAAGCCAAATGGGAAAAACCCAACAAACTAAAACCCAAATTATTAGACCTTGGCTTTGTGTGTCATCTCGAATATGTGATATGTGGCTTGTTTGTTGTTTCCTCTGTTTAATCTCAACATTGAGCCTGCCGCACAGAGAGCTGGAGGTCCTCAACAGGCTCTTTGTGCTCTCAGACACCCTGCTTGGAGGAAAATCCAGAACCCCACAGACTTGCTTA
Source organism: Thryonomys swinderianus (assembly GCA_004025085.1). Classification (NCBI taxonomy): domain Eukaryota; kingdom Metazoa; phylum Chordata; class Mammalia; order Rodentia; family Thryonomyidae; genus Thryonomys; species Thryonomys swinderianus. Next base: position 15,355 of record PVIC010003021.1, read on the forward strand.
GGAACTCTCTCCTGGATATTCTTGGCTTTGAGGTCTCTCTCTTTTCTTCACTCCTAAATATTAAAACAAACATTTATAAGAAAACCGTGAGTGCCACAGTGATCTGATTTCCGTACAATCGAGATATTTCTTAATCATTTCAGCCTGTGCTGTCTGCCTTAACCTCCTCCACCTCTGAAGATGACGCCCCAGACCCCACAGGCCCCTGCACTGTCACCAACCTCCTACTGACACAGCACTTTCACAGGGTGCTGTCTCCTCCCAGGCCATATGCTCCCCTACAGCCATGGCCAGAATCCCTGCCCCATCAAATCCCCTTGGAAAGTTTTGATTCACCTTCCTTATTCCTGATTGGTGCAAATGTCCTGTGAAATGTCACCAAGAACAGTTCTGCACGTCTCTGCTCTCCTGACACTTTCCTTGTGCTCGTGGTCACATGCTCAGCCCTGCCCTTGTCGTTAACTTCAAGAGGGCACCAGCGGATGTTCATCTTGGAACAACCACAGTATGGAAATAACACCACCAGGAAGTGACAGGATCTCCTAGGTCTTCATGTTAAAGAATAAATGGAAGGCCGGGCATGGTGGCTCACGCCTGTCATCCCAGCACTCGGGAGGCAGAGACAGGAGGATTGCTGAGTTCGAGGCTTGCCTGGGCTACATAGTGAGCTCAGGGCCAGCCTGAACTACAAAGTGAGACCCTGTCTCAAAAAAAAAAAAAAAAAAAGAATAAATGGAAGATCTGGTAAGATTGTGGGATTGTCTGGATGGATGGATGGATGGATGGATGCATGGATGCATGGATGCATGGATGGATGCATAGATGCATGGAGGCATAGAAAGATTGCTTTATAATAGGTACAGATCCTCCTGCAAACTTTCTCTATAGAAGATTCTGAGTTTCATAGTTCCCTGACACTTACCTGTAATCCTAGCTATTCAAGGGCTAAGGCTAGAAGAACACAAGTTTGAGGCCAACCTAGATTATTCAGCAAGTTTTTATCCCCAAAACATTTTTAAAGTGCTGAAATAGCTCAGTGGCAGAGCAAGTGGTTCTTATGTCCAAGACCCTGGGTTTGACCCCTGCCCCAGTGCTGCCAAAAGAAAATTACTGAGGTTATCTTTCCTTCTTTTTCCAACCCTTTAGGCCCTACAAAAGTTACATGTCTTGGTGTCATGCCTTCAGGACCCTGGTGTGTGCAGGGCAGGGGTGGCAGAGAAGCTAATTCCCATTGTAGTATTACTAGGTGATACTTGCCCCCTTCTTTAACATTTAAGATTTCATCAACTTTATTGCCTTGACCACAGGAAGTGAGAGTTATGAAATGTTGATTTCTCTGCAGTAACTGTATTTATAAGGCAGAAAGCAGATACTAGGGCTACTACATTATCCGTGAATAGTTTTTGCTTTATATGATTACAGCAAAACAGCTGCATTATTCAAAGCTAGTGGACCCACACAGGTCTCTCTGTCCCTCCCAGAGGCCTGAGGTGATCCAAGATCTCTAAAATCCTTGTTTGCAATCTGCAGAGGAAATCTGAGGATTTATAGCAACTCAGGAGCAGAGCAGAGAGATAAGGGGGAAGAAGGAAGGAAGCAAGAGAAGAAAGGGAGGAAGAAAGAAGTTCTCTGGGGAGCACTCCGTGCATTTTGACCCTTCTCCAGAACACAGTCCGTGAGCTTCGCAGGGTTTATTGGTTCCAATGGAAACAGAAAGTTCACAAGGAAGTCTCAGGGAGAGGAAACACTGTTCAGAAAGATAAATCCACACCCTGTAAATCCAGAGGTGAGGTTCAGTTGGGCATAAACTAAAACAAACAGGAATCCTGTTGACCCTCGGAGCCTGGAGAATGCAAGAGACTAACACAAATGGTACCCAAACAGTTTTTTCCTTAAAACCTAACATTTCCAGCGGATGATGCCTCCCACCTCAGAATCTAAATGAATCTCCATTCCTCAGGCCTCTTAAGAGTACAGATTCCCCTTGACAGTTCCCACTCTACTCTGCGGAGATGTTTCTCGCTGCTGGAAATCGGGGTGCTGGACTCTCCTCCATCAACCCAAGGCACTCAGGAGCAGGTTAGAAAATAAACTGCTCGCAACCACCAGATTACTTATCCCAAGGCTCTTCATGCGGACGCCCAGACGAGGCCAAGACCAGACCTGATCACTGAGCTCTGTAGATAGTGTCCCTGGCACACAAGAGGCCTGTGTTTACCTTCTAGCAGCCTGCGCAGACCTTCACTTGATGTTGCTCAACTGAATTAAATGTAGGCTTTAACAGTAAGCAGGTATCTATGATCTGAGTGCTGGCCTGAGCACTCCTCACATGTCAGTTCACTTCTTCTTCACCCCAGCCTCTGAAGGTGCACCAGTATTTTACAGACAAGAGGACCGCTTTTTGGAGAGCAGCACCCAGCAAAGAAGGGGCGTGATCAGCTCTGGCCTCAGGCTCTCTGGAGGCAGAGCCCAGGTCCTCAAGCACCCCACATCACTGCAACATTTAATTTCTAGAAACTTCCAGTTCCCCAAACACACTCTACCCCAGCCCTCTCAGAACTGGAGATGTAGAGAAACAAGCAAGCCAGAGACTCCTGAAGAAACCTGTGTAGACATTAGAGGCAGCCTATCCTGGGCTACACTAAGCATTCATACTCTTGAGTTCCCCTTCACCAACCTACCTGAATGTTGAACACAGCGTGCCTTGCAGTCTGCTAGTGAGAAAGGCTCTGTGTGCTCTGTGTGCCAGAAAGACTGCTCAGACCTTCAGATTTTCCTATTTAAAAGTCGCTGCCCTTTCCAAGGTTGTGCTGAAATCTCTTTTATCATTATAGATGAAGAAAAAAATATAGCTGAACCTCGCTAAATATAAAAGTCAGAATGCTTCCAAATCCAAAACTTTTTGACAGCTGGTATGATATCCCAAGTGGAAAGTCCCACACCAACAGACTAGATTTTGTGCACAGGATTATTTAAAATATGTATGAGGGCAAGAGATTTAGTTCAGTGGTTCTGGCTCCTGCCCAGAAAGTGCAAGGTCCCTGGTTCAATCCCCAGTAACCACATACAATACCGGCGCGGTGACTCACACTCACCGGCAATCAATACCACATACCACAGTGCCGGGCGAGGTGGCTCATGCCTATAATATCAGCACTCCGGAGGCAGAGGCAGGAAGATTGCTAAATTCCAGGCTAGCCTGGGCTAGATAGGAAGCTCAGGGCCGGCCTGAACTACAAAGCAAGACCCTCTCTCAAAAAAAAAAAAATTGCATGAAATACCTTGGGACTATGTGTATAAAGTATCTATAAAACATAAGAATGATGTATTTATACTTGGGTGCCATCCCAAAATATTACTTATATGCAAATGTTCCAAAATTTAAAATTGGAAACACTCCAGACCTAAGCATTTGGAGAAAACATAATCTGTAATATGAATATAATTCCATGTTACAATAGTGAAATCATTCCACCACTTTCACAATGTAATTGCTAATATAGTCATTTGATACAAAAATTCTAAATAAAGGTCCAGTGTACAAAATGTCCCTCACTACAGGGTCTCTTGGGCACTCTATAGGTAACACCAAGGCAACTTGACCGTAAGTGTAGAATCTCTCCTCAATATCTGCAGGATTCAGGTCAAGAATATTGAAATATTTAGCTCAAACTAACAAACTGGTAAACAAATGTGTTCTATCCCCCTAACCAATAAATCTTTGTGATCACATAATTTTAAAAACCCACGGATAGCTATGATTCTTGCAATCTGAACCTGAGAAACATGTCAAGGATAACTTAATTTAATTCTTACTTTGAAGGCTTCTCTTCTCAATGGATAAATAATTCTTCAATGTGAATAAAATAAAGATAAAAATGACAAATTGTTACATGAATATTTGTTCCTCAAACTTACCTCTCACATTCATTTCAGCTAACTCATTAATTACATTATCATAATCAGTATTTTTCACAGAATTTGTGTTTGTTGACAGTACTAACTGAAGGAGAAAAATGTAGTTATACTCAAAGTTTAAACCTTTTCAATGTGGTTTACCAAAAACTTAAAGGGGAAAGCAAAAAAACCATTGTTCATGTTTTCCAAATTATTTTCCTCCTAAAATATTCAAAATTATCTCTGGTCTGAAGTGGTGATGTGTGATTGAAATCCCAGCTATGAAGGAAGCTGAGGCAGGATGATTGTTTGAGCCTAGCCTGGGCAACTTAGTGAGACCTTGTTTGGAAGTATATTTTAAAAAGAAAGGAAAGAATAAGCAGAAGTGGGGGCCCTAGAGATTTAGCTGACTGCTTCTCTGGTTCAAACCCCAGTACTACAAAAAGAAAAAGAAAAGAAAAGTAAGCCAAGGATAAATTATAAATAATAAATATCTAATTTTAAATAAAAATACTACAAATGGTGACATCTTTTGGGAGGGGGAAATTTGAGGGAGGGCTTAGTTTTTGTTTTATTTTGTTTTGGATTTGCCCCCCCCTTGGTATCAGGGATCAAACTCAGGACTTCAAGATTGAATATTTAAAAAGAAACATACAAGGGCCTGGGATTTAGCTCAGTGGTTCTGGCGTCTGCCTTGAAAGCGCAAGGTCCCGAGATCTATCCCTAGTACCACATACCACAGTGCCAGGAGTGGTGGCTCACGCCTGTAATCCCAGCACTCTGGAGGCAGAGGTAGGAGGATTGCTGTGAGTCTGAGGCTAGCCTGGGCTACAAAGTGAGTTCAGGACCAGCCTGAACTACAAAGTGAGACCCTGTCTCAAAGACAAAAACAAAACAAAACAAAACAAAAAAGAACCATACAATGAGAAAACTCCCCAGAATTCTAACAGGAAATGTTCCTCGAATTCCAAATGTAGAGAGTAATTATCACATTTTATCCACGTGGTGTCTACACCTTTATGTACACAAGCGCAAGAGAAATATGATTTGTTCAATATTGCAAAATATTCCTTAGGTGCCATGTGCAACTGTTGCAAATAGTGTTGTCGCCATTACCTCAGTAATGTGGGAGTTCCTCCAAAATCAGTCACGAAAACCCTAAAACAAGCAAGTAAATGAATAGCAGACCCAGCTGGGTGTGAGACCGCAGCTCTCTAGGCCAGGGTCTCACTGCATGCCTATGCCGCCTGGCCCCCCGCGTGCGCTCTGTGTAGCCACGGAGTGTCAGGCACGGGCCGGCCAGACACAGAACTGAGTGTGGCGTGGGGCACGGTCTCCCTCCCTTCCAAGACATTTTGGAATCTCCCTTTTGATTTCCTCTTTGAACTCAGGGGTAAAATCATAGCACCAATTTTCCAGTTTGGAAGTCTTCTGCATATATTTTATTACTTGTCTTTACTTAAACTAAACTCTGATCTGGGTATACTCTGTGAGGGCAAAAAAGATTAGCTTCTCAGTTTGTCAGGGCTTTTAAGTTTGAGGTATATTTTTGTAAATATTCCTTAGAAGAATATAAGCTAAAATCAAAGAATATGAAAATATATGTATATAAATACAGTATAACCTAATATATGCACATACGCCTATATAATAAAATTGCACTGATTATATAATCTAAATCATCCATAACCTTAACTTCTTTGGTCTATGTGGCATTGCAAGTTTTGAGAAGCAGACATGTATCCTTCTCTTATTTTATCAGGTTTTTTTTTTAGTTGTAGGGTTTAATACAAACTCTTTCATTTCTTCTATATTCTCATTAATTGGGATGCCTGGTTTTACATAATTAGACTGCTTTTATCCTTTTCTGTGCATTTAAAACTAAGCTTTCAAAGGGTTAATGTTACCTTTTTTACCTCTTTTGCATCCCATTATTTTAAACTAATCATTTTCACTTTACATGTTTTCCTAAGAAAGAGGATATAACTGAACTATGCTTTTTTCATTCCAATTTGATGGTCTCACTTTTAACACAACAATTCCATCCTACACATTTATTGTAATAATAGAAATGAAGAGAAGGAGGCAGCACTATTTCACCTTCACTCCCCCTTCTATGTACTCGATGTGTGTGTCATCGATCTTAACATCACCTTGGCTGGATCGGAGACTCCTGGAGAGATGACCGGGCTGCGAAGGCCCTGACTTCATCACCCACTTAACCCACTGATAAGTTCACAGGTGAATGGGTTGGCGGGAGTAGTGGAAGAGGTGGGTCCTCGTGCCTGGACTTTCCTCTCTGGGCTCTTTCCCTGCTCTCTGCTTCCTGGAAGCCTGGAGGTGGTGACCTTTCTCCAGCCAGCCAGTCCACCAGGATGCTTCTGCCTTGGAACCAGCTAGCAATGCACTGAAGCCTCCGAAACTGTAAGCCAAAGTAAACATCTTTTCTTCGAGTCACAGATGTTGGTGTTTGGTACCTGTAACCGAAAAGCTGACTAGTTCAAGGGGAGAGGGGAAGGAGAAAAGCAGAAAAAGAGAGGAGTTGATGGAGAATTGCAAACAAATGGAAAATGTAATAGCAGAATTACAATGAAGGCAGGAAAAGTTAGAACTGAAATTGCAGAAAATCAACCTGCAATTGCAGAATAAAGTTGAAGAATAATAAGGAAAAGGTTATAATGGAAACAAAGATCTTCAAGCAGAAAGTAAGTGTGGAGGTCTTGTATAAGCATGATGATTTCCTGAGAAATGTACCAAAATTTCTGAAGCCAGAGTAATAATCAGAATCCTAACTGAAGAATACTTTTTACTGAGACAGGACTTGCTTTGTAGTTCAGAATAGCCTGGAACTAACTATGAGATGAGGTCCAGGCTGCCTTCAAACTTGTGATTCTTCTGCCTTGACCCCAAGTACTGACACTGCAAGTTTGTGCACGGCACCCTACCTGGTTTAAGAATACTTTTTTATGGGGCAAAAGTCTCCCAGAGACCCAAAGTGTGCACCGTGCCCGAGGCACAGTCAGTGTCAAAAAGCTTTGTCCTGGAAATAAATCCACTATAGACATTAGGAAGGCTGGGAAACCCATTCAAAAGATGAAAAGTAGGATTCTCAGAAGACATGAAAGTAAAGCATGTCCATCATTGGTGCCTTCCATTGGGAAGGCAATAAGAAAATGTTCTTAACCAAGCAGGGATTCGGGGTCTTCACACCTCTTTGAACACAGTGCGCGTGATGGAAGAGTTGCAGGAGCAGGGATCGAGGAGGGTAGAGACTCCATGCCACTGGCAGGCAGCGGGTCAGTGAACTCCATACAAACTTACCCCTAAGTTTGTGATAAATTGTGTTAAACAACATTTGCAAAATTAACCGTAAATGGGGAGAGTAGTTGTAAGAGACAATTCAAAGTGTAAACCATCAATCTTTTGAAACTACCATTTAGATTCAAAATAGGGTGGTAGCAAATGTAACTTTGGTCTTCCCTTGGACAGTGAAAGAAGTGTAGATTAAGATAATGTTGCTTTAAAAACGTGGTGACCAGCACTGCTGTCAAAAGCAGAATATCTCCTTCCCAATCCCCTCCTCTCTGAGCCTCTCGCCCCTGCAGCTCTGGACCTTGTCTTCTTAGGACTTCACTGAATCAACTGTGCCTTCCCTTCCTTTCATCCCGACCCCTCCAGTCCACAATGCAACATGTTCAAGTTTCTGCAGACCTTGAGACACACGGTCAGCCCTCCGCATTTATAGGTTCTGCATCTGCAGATTCAATCAATTACAAAACAATGATACCTGAAAAATCCTCCTCTGTAATAAAAAGGCACAGACCTCTTATTGTCATCATTCCCTAAACAATATAGTATAACAACTATTTCTATGTCTTAACAGTGTGTTAGTTATTGCATCTAATCTAGAGATTATCTAAAGTATGCAAAAGTGTATTGTGAGTTGTATGCAAAGTGCCATTTCATACAAGGGCCTTGGGCATTCTCAGATCTTCAGGGATGCTGGGACCAATCACCCAAAAATATGCAGGAATGACTGTATTTATATATATTTTCACCCCACATCATCTCTTTCCCTCCGGTTCATAAGCTATTTTAGTGCTTGAATCTAGCCCTGAGATTCTGGTTTAGCTGCTCTGGACAGTGACATTAGCATTGGGATGTTTTCAGAGTACCTCACATAATTCTAGTGTCCAGATAAAGCCAAGAACCTCAGTCCATCTCTGCTCATTCTCTCAGCAAAGTTCTTCAGACCTTTTCATGAAACCCATGTCCACGCCCTTTTCTCTTAACCACAGCAGTCAGGTTTCTGCCCCATAGCGTCTCTGAAATAACTTTTGCTAACTGAAGTTTAGGAGCCACACAATTCAACATACGCTGCCATCCTTGTCTTTGCTGACTCTTCCAGTGCTAAGCATTTGTTATAACCCTTTATTTCTTGATATGTTTTCTTTTTTCATTACAAGAGATTGAACCGGGTCTCACACATTATTGATAGGAAAATAACTTCAGAAACAAAAGTCAGAGAACCGAAGCTCAAATTCTATCCCCGCCTTTGACTAGGACAGTTCTTCGGGTCATTATGCACGGTTTTATGCTGTAAAGTTACTCCCTGAAAGCCCTTTCTCCCTGGCCATAGAAAGGAAGGGTAACAAAGAGGCTGATTTAGGATGGATTTGTCAGTTCGGTGGCAGCAAGTTAAGCACTGTTTCTATTTCATGGCTTCTGCTTTGTCACTGCAACAGGACACAAGGTTGTCTTTCAGGAAGGAGGTAAAGTAGGGGTCTGAGAGATGTAAGGAAGCAGAAAAGATATAAAAGAGCCCCTGAAAATTGGAAGGGAACAGTGTCAAGACACCTATACAAAGCAGTAACTCAAATATTTTATAGCAAACAAATGAGAATAACTTTTAAGATTCCAATTCTAGACCGAGTTTTATGATTAAAGCAGAAATGAGCTGTTTGTAGGAAATGCGCTTTGCAAATGCAAAATAAGATGACAGAAGTCAGTAGTCTAAAAAAGGACTTGTTTACCAGAATTTGCTTTCTACATTAGAGAGAATTCGTTTCAGTAAGGCCGTTCCTAGGACTATCATACACAGTCCTAACCAGGCCTGGGTAGAGTGATGATTTACCTTGCCTTTGCCCCCTCATCAGGACTAAGCAGCTGATCTGAAGTTTAACCTGACCTAGAAAAGATAAGGAAGGTTTTTTGATTTTGTTTTGTTTTTTGAGACAGGGTCTCACTTTGTAGTTCAGGCTGGCCCTGAGATCACTATGTAGCCCAGGCAAGCCTTGAACTCAACAATCCTCCCACCTCCCAAGTGCTGGGATTAGAGGCATGAGCCACCATGCCCAGCAGTGTTGTACTGGTTACCCAGGATCAAACTCAGAACCTTGTGCTTGCTAGGCAGGCACCAGAACCACTGAGCTAAATCTCCAGCCCTCATCATCACTTTTTTATACTGCCCTCCTGTTGACTCAGGGGCAGTGCCACTTTGCTGCTGTTGTTTAAAAAATAACCTTCCTGGGCCAGAGATTTAGCTCAATGGTTCCAGCACCTGCCTGTAAAGCATAAGGTCCTGAGTTCAATCCCGGGTAACCATATACCACAATACCGGGCGTGGTGACTCACACCCACCAGCAATCAATACCACACTCCACAGTGCCAGGCCTGTAATCCCAGCACTCAGGTGGCAGAGGCAGGAGGATTGCTGAGTTCAAGGCTAGCCTGGGCTACATAGTGATCTCAGGGCCAGCCTGAACTATAAAGCGAGACCCTGTCTCAAAAAAATGTGACAATGAAAGTGTATAGGATACAGGATTGGGTCAAAAAAAGGGAGGCCCCTACACAGGAAGTGAGAGGTATCACCAAGTCCTTTTCTCCCCCTCTGAGGCAGGATGGCTGAAAGAAGGGCTGTTGGGCTTTTTCCTGCCTCCAAGTCCCCACGAGCTTAGTTTCTATGCTCCACAACACACACACACACACACACATTTATAGCATAGTGAAACCTTTTGTCAGCATCCCAACATCAAAAAATTTACCTCTGTGTAAAAAATGAATTCTTACCTCCTGCCCCAACTCACAAGAATACATACAATTGCTGTTTCTTGTGAGCACCACAGCCTTGTTTGACAATATAATGAGATCTGGTTACACAGAAGACAGATATCTCAATCTGAATGTTTACTTCAGCCCTACCAAAGCGTTCAGGCCCCCAGGCCCTCCCCATCTCAGTACAGAGGGTCAGGGACCTTGAGCTGCAGCCCCTGGCTTGGGCCTGGCGTCTCGCTCCACCAAGTCATTTTGGCAATAGCAGGAGGCAGGAGCTTCTGTCAGGGTGAATTTCCTGAAGTATACTGGCCTATGTCACCTCCTCTGTGGTGTCTCGGTGCGGTTTGTCCTGACAGAGAATGGGAAAGAGAAGGAGACTGAGTGCAAGGAAGTAGCAGTCAGCAGGTGATTCAGGGAGTTTGTCAACATGGCGTTTAACCCTGAAGTGTTTGTCTGGGCCCAGGTAGGGATCCTGCCATGACATAAATCTAAGGTGCGTTCTCCATCACACAGCCTGGGAGGAGACCTTAATTCAGTCCCTTTAAGTAACAGCTACAGGGCTCATGCTAAATGAGAATGAAGGATATGATTCAACTTGTGTATATAAAGTATATGGCCAATGAGGCCAAGTTTGGCTGAAAAATGCCACTGAACTTCTGAATATGTAGTGTGGCCGTTATTAAACTTCCAGTCCATCCGTTTGGGATTTTGCATTCTAACCAAATCTTTCTTTGTTTTCTTCTGACCTCTAGCACCGGTAGGTCAGTCTAGCCCCTAGCAGGGTGTGTTTTAGCCGTTTGTGTTAGGGCTTTCCCTACCTAGCTGAGCTCTTTGAGGGGGGACAACTCGGTGGGATATTGTGTGCTTCACCTTGGGTTGAATTCCATGGCGGGGGTGGGGGTGGGCAAGTTATAGGTACACAGTAGTTGAATTAACCAATTAACTAATAATGAGTAGATTATGGTTATCTGTGAAAGGCCCAGAAAGATATGCCCAAGGAGAGTACTGTGAGGTGTCCAGACACCCCTGCAGAGCCAATTATCATGGAACACAGCTTACTAAGTGCACTTCTATCAGAGGGATTCCTTTCAGTCTTGCCATACAACTGTGGAGTTCTGTGCTTCTCCACCTAGACTTGGTTTTAACCAGGAATCAAATGATGTCCAGAAAGATTCTGAAGGGCTGGAAAAAGACAAATATAATGAGATATTCTGAAGGTCGGTGGGCAATATTTAAATAAGCTATGCACCTCTGGCTGGCATTTATGCCCTTCGTGGTTCACCCTGTCACCCTATACGGTCCTCTACAGGCTGTCACGTGGCATGGTGTCCTGCTGTGACAGTACATGCATCACCTCCCCCAGACAGGGACTCCCCGAAGGCAGGTCGGGCCTTGGGGTTCTGAGCCCCAAAGCTCTGAGACACAGCTGGCGCTCACAGTTTGCTCAGGCTTCCTCTGACGTGGGTACTGAAGTTCTTCAGTATTCTTACCAGCGTTCAGCACTGTGATTCAGACACAGAGGAAAACCATAAACTCAAGTGCCTGTGTGAATTTATACGTCTGTGTATGTTTTGTGTGTGTGTGGGGGGGGGATACTTTCTCTTTTAAGTGTGTATGAGTGAGACAAATAAAAAGTAGTCTGAATTGCAGAAACTGCCTTCCACAGGGATACTCACCCAAAGCCCATGGAAGTTAGAATTTTTCCTTCAAAATAGAAGGGAAAATTCCATGGAGAAGTGTGATGCAGTGAAGAGAAGATGGACCTGCAAATGAAACCGAGCAGAAGAGCAGCAAAGCCCCCAGACGAAAAGGCTGGGCCCAGCCTTTCCCCGACACGTGGTCTCCGCCATGTTGGAACTGATGGAACCCTGCGCAGGCTTCGGGAAATTGAGATGTCCCTTTTAAAAATGATCCTTCTGGTTATCACAAGGGCAGCCTGCCCCTCCGGGGTCGTTAACCTTCTGCCCTTTGTCCCTAACCCTGGGGTCCCCCGGGGCATCAGTCTGAGGGACTGGTTTCCAGAGGAGCTCCATGCTCCTCTCTTAAGAGCCCCCAGAGCAAATGACTGAACAGATTAGGACGGATTAGACAGATAACAACTCAGACCTTTTTACAAGCACATTTTTCACTCGACACTCAAATTCTCTTCTGTGCCCCACAGTCTCACACAGCCCAGCGACTGGATAGTATTACTGAAATATCTCCGCGCCAGCCGAGTGCGTGGAACTGTGCAAAGCCAGATGTTCTTGTAACCCTGTTTTACTGAGTTATTTATATCCATATAATATTTGACATTTCCTGTGTTGTTAAAGAGTTGGGGGCCCTTGACATATTTTTAAGAGAACAGTGCCGACTTTTCATTTTTTTCTTTGATGCCCAGCATCAGAAATAAGTATTATGGAGAGAGGCTTACTAAACAGATGCTTAGATACGTAGAGTCTACCTTATGTTAATATCTTGCATCTTAAGTGACCTTCAGGAACAGAAAGATACAAAGGTCATCTAGAAGGGACATATGAATTAAAGCCACCGTGTGATTAAAGCTTATAGCCATGGAGCTAAACTCAGTCAGCAAATAGACAAAATATTTCTAATGAATATTGGAAATATAATCCACATTTCCAGGACTAAAGGTTATGGTGCCTTGATACGTGGACTATACCATCTCTTTGAACTTGATAGATATGAAAAGGGCTAGTTAAAAACTTTTCAGGCTTAGTAACATATTAGCTGGCAAATTTCTCTGGCAAAATGAAATAATGGAAACTTTCTAGAGTTGAAAGTACTTGCTTGGTCCCAAGTGGTAATAATGTTTTAAAATGTGTGTGAAAGTCAATAGCATACAAGGTAGTCATCCTATTTTCTTTGTTTATGCCAAGGGCCCAGTCATAAGATTATTCTTCTTAACTTTTGAAATTTCCTGATTTTATGCAAGCTTACTCCTTTATAGAACATGATGAATAAAGCAGCAGTCCTAATTTACAGCCCATTTTTGGTATTTCTGGCCACTCAACACCAAACATCACAAAAGAGAAAAGGCAAAGTAGGAGATCTTCAGGGTGCGATGGTCTCCTAATTTGCTTTATAAGTGTTTTCAAAACACTTTAATCTTTGTGTTTTGTGGGGGAGGTTTTTTTTTGGTTTATTTCCATTTTTTAGCTGCAGCTATTTGCAACACACAATGATCCCATTCCTTATGGGGCATTGGTACATGTACCTAACACATCTTAATTTTTTCATTCCCTTCCCCTCTTCTCTCACTGTCCTCCCATCTTTTGGTCCCCTTCCCAGTTACAAAAGTCTTATTTCTCTATTTCTTGGTATCTATCCTTAATTTTGCTCTTTATTTATATTTTGGACTTCTCTTAGAGAAATTCTGTGCTATTTAAGTTTGTGCATCTGATTTATTTCATTTAGCAATATAGTCTGAAGCACCACCCATTTTCCTACAAATGACTCAAGTTCAAGTTTTCTTCCTAAAAGCAGAGGAGGTAGGCATATATCACTGGGCAGAGAAACTTCCCAAGTGCACTGCTTCCCCTCTTATTCCTGTGTCCCTGCTCTAGCCCTCCCCACTCTGAAGCAGAGAGTCCTCCTGATGGGTTAAATCCTTGCCCCTGTTGAAGCAAAGCGGGAAACCACTGGCCTGCTGGTGCCCATCTGAGCACAGCAAGCCCACGCCCTCTGAAGCAGCAGTCAAATCCCTTGTAAACCTCTAAGCTGTGATAAGTCTTTTGACTATTCCAATAATGAGACAGATGCTCTTGGAGCAGCCCAGGCAAGACAGCCCTGCAGGACACAGTCAAGCGCCATCCTGCAGACAGGTCCTTTCCCCATCCTGATGGTTGCAGATTGCCCTGCTGCCCCTGGTGCTGAAGGCTGTCCACTGCTGACTGGGGTTTCATGTGGAGCCAATAACTCCCCCAGTTCTTCTGGACCACAGTAAGTCTCCTCATCTTCAGCCACCAAGTCAAGATTTTTCCTTAGCTACTGATTTCTTTCTTTCTTTTATTCTTCAACTTCATTTCTCCATTGAAATAGCCTTGGGAATTTTTTCCTTTGAGTGCATGTCTTCCATCACTGCTTCTTTACTTTTTATTTCATAACCTTCTCCCTGCCACCACCAACAACCTCTAGCAGACTTGAGAATATCTCCATAACTCAGGGACCCTAAATCAGTGGGTCAATTAAGATAACAACCTGGAAGCTAGGGATTTAGCTCAGTGCTTCCAGTGTCTGCCTTTCAAGTGCAAGGTCCCGAGTTCAATCCCCAATAACCACATACCACAGTGCTGGGTGTGGTGACTCATGCCCACCAGCAATCGGTACCACACACCACAGTCCTCTGTATAGTGGTTCACACCTGTAATCCCAGCACTTGGGAGGCAGTAGCAGGAGGACTGTTGTGAGTTCGAAGCTTGTTTAGGCTATATAGTGAGTTCAGGGCCAACCTGAACTACAAAGTGAAACCCTGTTTTAAAAAAATAAAAAAAATAATAATAAATGAAAGTCTGGAGCCTGTTTGTGATAAATGGAGTCTGGATGTTGGCTGCAGTATCTGATATATAGTAGACTTCTGTTCAAAATCTTCTTGTTCCCTCAGTCTTTAAATCCACATAGCCAGTATATTCCTGGGTGAGCATTTCCTTCTTGAAGTATGAATTCTGTGCATCAAATGCAATATCTATTTTATCAGGCTCCCTTTGATGGGATGGTCTCAAATTCAAGAGCTATTTCCTCCAGAAAAGCCTACCTTTTTTTTTTTTTTTTAAAGATGTCATTGAAATCTGAAGCTTATGAAATAAAGGTCTAAGGTAAGATTTGGGGGTAGGAAAGCGCATTTTACATAAAGATTTTCATGGTGATTGTTACAGTTTGTATCTAGATGTTTCCCCTAAGACCTCACACTGTCTGTCACAGGTGGGGCTTTTCCGAGGTGGCTGCATCTGGCTTGTGTGGTGCTGGAATCAAGGTTGTGAGTCTGGGATGAATTTGTGGTGTGATGCTAGGAGATGCTATGATTAAGGCTGCCCACCTTGGGTATGAGTGCTGCCCACACATTAAGGGTGGGTAGTCTGGATGGGCTATAAGGTATAGGAAGAGGTTCATTGATTCTCACTTGCTGCTTCTGCTTTCTGCCTGCCCTGAACCACCTCTCTCCTATGCCATGCTGCCTTGGACCCAGCCAACTATGAGCTGAAACTTCTATAGACTGCAAGTCAAATTAACTTTCCTCTTTTAACTTTGGGTTTGGGGAATTTTGTCTCACCAATAAAAGTAATTAAGAACATCTAGATACAAACTGTAACAATGGCCATGAAAACCTTTATATAAAATGCATTTTCCCACCCTCAAATCTTCCTTACACCTTTGTTCCATTCACTCAGCAACACCTTCAAGGAAACTGGACACATGGATGTGGATAACTAAAGACAAAAAGAAGTTTTACAATGCGGTTGGTAATAATGAAATTCCTAAATGTGACGCTTGCATGTTCAGGTCTAAAGTATGATACTCACTTTGATGATGGAGGTGAAGAACAGCGTTCATTCTAGAAGCATTCAGAGCTATACAGATTCAGCATATGAAAGCTGAATGTAGCCAGAGGACACAGCAGGCAGCCCAGGACAGTGCCAGATGTGTAATAAGTGCTTTATAAATCACAGCAAGACTGATTATTATGTAAGAGACAGGTAGAGTCTTGTCTTCAAATAAAGCAGTGGAGGCACAGAGAGAAAAACATTGTCTTCTACCAGGCCAGAACTCCTCTCCTTCCCCTCAACCCAAAAGCCACCTCATGGCAGTCAGAGCAGCCCCTTTCAATTCCCAGCCCCCACCCAAAGAGCACAAAAGTCAGAAATTCTTAAAAAGCAAACATCCAGTCACCAGATGTCCCTAACATCTGGCTGAACCTATAAAACTATCCCCTACCACTGTACCTCCTTCCTAACTCCAAAATGTAGGGGAGGAAACTTACAAAATCTCTGATGTAGTGAAATAAGATCTTGAACATATTCATCTCTGTGACTTTTTTTTAATTTGTGGTACACCCCAACTGGGTCTTCAGAATTCAGAGGCATACACAGGGCCCCAAAAAGCACGGGGTCCTGTAACAACAGGCTGAAAGGAAAGGACCTTTCATAGCCTCTTCTTTGTTAACAAAATAAAAGGTAGAGGATAGGAAGTAGGAGATAGATCTTTCTCAAGTGAGGAGGGGGTCAAGAGATGGAGGAAGGAATAGGGAAAGGAGAGAAGGGGAATGAAAAAGGGAATGAAGATGTGTTATGTAGAGGCACCAACTCCACACAAGGAATGTGCAATTATGTACTCTAAGCACTTACTAATTTTAAAGTCTTCTCTGTTTTAGAGCTGCAACTTAAATTCCTGGAAGTCAAAAGGGAAAATCCTAAGTGTGAAACAGGACACAATGTATATGACAGGGCCCAGGTGAGACAGAAGGTTGGAAGGGGAGAATATGGTAAAGGCCCTGCCCTAATGGGAAGTGGTGACAGTAATCTGGGTTGGCAGTAATGGACTAAAGATGCTCAGCCTGCACCTCTGAACTGTCAGGAGCCAGATGTCAGGAACAAAGTCAGTGGGAGCGGAGTCTGCAGAGGGGCTGCCCAGACACACCAGCAGCAATGGCTGTAGGGATGGATGGATGTTGCTCCACTCAAGCAGTACATATCCAAGCCCCAACCCTCCATTTTTGCAACAAGCCCATGCTTCCTCCAACAGAGGCACCCTTGTCCAAGCTCCAGGACTTTGCTGAGGCCAGAGTGGGCACCAACTTGCAAACATCCCAAGACCTTCCTGGGGCCTCTGAGGTGAGGATGGGTTAACTTTCTCCTGAACAGTCATGGGTAAGAAAGCAAAGCTCAAGTTTAGTGTGACTGCCTTGTAATCCTCATTTTTCAGGAGGCTGAGGCAGGAGAATCACAAGTTTGAGCCAAGTTTCAGAAATTTAACAATTTAATGAGATTCTGTCTTGAGTTCAGTCCTCAGTACTGGCCCATAGGGTATGTCTATATCAGATTTTACCAGCACAGCAACTATTGACAGTTGGGCCTGGGTAATTCTTTGCTCTCAGGTGTTGTCCTGTGCCCTGGAAAATGCTGAATAGCATGATTTGTTTCTTTCCACTTGCCGCCAACAGTATACTATTACATTTTAGTGCAGGCAGCGACCCTACAGTTCCCACCCCTTCCCTCCATGCTACCAAGGGCCCTCAAACTTTTGCCCCTCTCCCAGTGGAGTCCTGAGTATGAATATCACTAAAGAGGAAAGGACAGAAGCTGGGGAAGTGGAGCTCCTTGCTAAAATACATCATACACGCTGCCTTTTCTACCCTAACTCTCCAAAGAAGGGCATCCCACTCCTGCCCAAGAGCATGTTTCCAGCCAGGGAAGAAACCTCCATAGTACAATGCATGTGCAGCTAACTTCAGCATTTCAGTGCAAACCTTAGACCCCTCCGCATGTGGTTACACGGGCTGACAGACCAGCCACTACCTCAGGCACAACCCAGTAAGTACATTTGTCTTAACAGTTTCAAAATGATTGAAGCACCCACCTCTTGCATTAACACACACACACACACACACACACACACACACACACCACCCTTTTAGAGGTGTGACATAAACCCACATTAGCACAAACTATTTCTTTTCCTAGGGCAGTAGAATCAATAGAAAAGCTAATTGTGAGGAGGAATTTGTAGAACCCTAAAGACTTCTGAAGCAGTAAAAGGAAGCCAAATGAGTAATGACTAGTAAAACACAAAGAAAAAGAGCTTAATACAGAATGTGAAACTGGGGGTCATTTTTATGGAACAGATAGTACCATGAACACATACTTGGACAACTGTCCTCCTCAAATGTTTATTAGTAATCTCCATCATTTATCAGCTGTCTAACATTGCAAAAGTCACTAATTTGTCTATTTTTTTAATCTGCAAAATGGGGAAACAACAGCATCCTTTATAGAACTGTAAGGCAGCCCAAAAGTGGTAAGCCGCCATACACTCAGCACAGGACATGCCATGTTACTGTCTCTCAATAGGGTTATCATGGTTGATGTTTTCATTTTGACCAATTAATGAGGAGCGTGAACTAAGAAGTGATAGTGGCAACATGTTGCATAACATGCTTTCAAGCTACCACACTTCTACTCCTGGCTGTGACTTGCACCATGGACACTGCAGCCCTTTAACTTAGGACTTCCTTTGAGGAAGTCAAGACAGTGCAACTAAAGAGGACTTCAGAACTATCTGCAGAAAGTGTGTCTCAAGCAGGTGTTTTGAAGGTAAAATGTGTCTTTCTCTATAACTGAAAAACTTTTAGCATTCGTCATTCTTACAATCATAACTAGTATCTTACTTATCAAAGCACTGGTAAAATTCCAGAATTAAGAGACAGAATTAATTTTTTAAAAGTGAGAAGGAATATTTGCAGACACTTCTGAGATATTTGCTTCAAACAAGGTAAGGTCACAGGACCAATCCCAAATCAAACGTTTTCAGGAAGGATGGGCTTGGTCTGCTTTATGTGGTCAAATCATAGCCCTGCACTGCAGCCGAGACTCAGCAGTACCTGGTAGGTAGAGCAACACTGGATGTCTCAGGTAGGAAAGAGATAGCCAATGGGGCCTGGTCAGTAGGCATGCAACAAAGTCTTCGGATACTTGAGACTTTAAAGATTCTTAATAAGGACATTGTCCATCTTCTCTCCTTGGGGCAAATATGAGACAGAGAAAAGAGAGGAGAAAGAGAGAGGCAGAGAGAGGAAGAAGATGGAGGAAAGAAGGAAGGGAAAGGGAGAGACGAGCCTGATAGAGCCCTCACTAAAGAAGTGAGAATCACAAGCATTCTGAGACAACTGAGGGGACCACACACCCCAGGAGAGATCCTGGAAAAGCTAATCCAAACAGGAAAGCAATGGTTCTGCAGGAAGAGATGTGCAATGCATACGATCCTCAAAAGGATGAAAATTCCATGCAGTTGAATTCCAAAGACTCAGACATCCCACAAACGGCTTCATGGTCTTTCCTGTCATTTAATTTGCTCCATATAACAAAAAACAGCTCTACACCCTCAGTTTGTTTTTTAACACGTTGCAGGGAAGTTGGCTTGTCTTCCTTTTATGAAGTTTCTCCTCTGAAACATCATAAATCCTTAGCAGTTCTTCAAGTGTTGGATTTACTGTTTGTTTCCAGTGTTTAGCCGCACCAGATCCACAGATCTTACCTCATAATGGCCTGAAGATGTCCCCTGAGGACAGGGATGAAGAGCTGAGAAAACCTTTCCCTGCATGCCTAGCAGTGACTACTAGGAAATGTGTTTCTCATGGGCCCAGAGCTTATGTTCAATCCTGTGATGAAAGCTATTTCTCTGTGCGTCCTGGAAGAAGGTGGAGAGAGAGAATCCAGTGGAACCAGAGACAAGAATGCATTGCTCCAGGTCAAAGAACAAAGGAGGAGAGAAAGGCACAGATGTGTGAGAGGATTCGCTCTGCACTGCCGCCAGGTCCTGCCCACCGCCCCTCCCAGACCCCTCCGCAAAGTGCGGGCCGGGGCAGCTGTAAGCACCCGAAGACACTGGGACCATAGCGCTGTGCGTCAGTGCCCCCACAGTTCCCACCCCCTCTCTCCTTGCTACCAAGAGCCCTCAAGCTTTCTCCCCTCGCACAGTGGAGTCCTGAGTATGAAATCACTAAGAGGAAAGGACAGAAGCTGGGGAAGCAGAGCTCCTTGATAGAATACATCATTCACGCTGCCTTTTCTGCCCTAACTCTCCAAAGGATTAGGAGGCCCCTCTGCTCCCCTCTATCACATCTACTCTCTCTGTCCCGGAGTTAGCAAGGCGACCATCATATCTGTAGCCACGGTCACGTAAGATTTGATCATGGAGTCAAAGCTCCACGCGTGGATTCCAAAGTTGAAGGGGGTGGAGGCTTGTGAGATTCTTCACAGGCCACTGTCTCTCCCTTGTGTGGACCTGCTCTCGGGGTTCGGATCTGGGGTGGGGTACGTGTCCTAGGTTTAGGTGGTCAGTCCAACATGCTGCCCCCTCCTGGTGACACTCACATGTGCACACTAAGTTATGTGAACTCAAGCCTTCTGTTTCTGTTTATTTGTCTTGCATTGTGTTGTTTTATTAACCAGAAACTTGAAAAGGAGGCTGTCTTTGTTGTGTTGCCATTTGGCAAAGGACTAGAAGTTACAGTAGCAAACAGAGCCTAAACATTTTTTTTTAATGTCGATGAAAGTTCCTTCCAGAGAGAAAAACTATATCCGATTCCCTGTCTCCCATTGAACCTCTGAAGAACTTCCCACACCTCACCTTCAAATAACAAAATCCTGGCCAAAGAAAATGCAGAAACATAAATTTTTGCACGTAAAATGAAAAATCAGAAGGTGCAGACAGGCCTATGTCAACAGAGTATTTTTAGCCATCTGTGAATTTTCTAAGTCAAGCTTAAAGCATGGTTCTCTGCACGTGGACCTGAGCTGTAGTTTTCAGGATTTTTGTCAGCTATAAGTATCCTATCACCTTTTCAACTGTTGAGTTATATCCCCATTTAAAAGACTAGGAAAACTGAGGCCAGGTGGGGAATAAATGATTTGCATAGCTTCCCCATGATTGAGAAACTCAGGTAAATGCTTAGATGTGACAACTCTTTGATCAGCACATCTCCAAGGGCAAAGATGCTACCTTCTTTCCCTGTTGATCTCCATTTCTCAACATTCACAAACTGGTTCCTTTCCTAGAACTTAAATAGCACCACTTTGGAGTATTTTCTATTCTTTTTAACTTTGCACATCCACAAAGGCAAAGAAAAATGCAGAAAGAGCTCCCCTATAAGGCTTCAGGACCTCTGCCCCTCTGACCTAGTGAAATGGCTTTAAAACCAAGGTGACAGTGAGTGACTGCTCTGGTCAGGGCTCAGTTATCTCCAGGCCCGCCCCTGTGGCAGGAGAGGAGATGAGCACACCAGCTCAATTTTCCCTCTATTTCCCTCAACAGACACGGGTGGCTAGGTCTAACGGTCAAGCCTTGGCAGTTACAGGCAGGAAGTGGAATCGGGGAAGAGCGACGCGAAGTTACCCACCATGGCATGCCAGGCTGCATGGAGCTCCTCCGGATCCTGAGTCCCCACAGGCTTGGCACTGTGCCACAGGGCCTGGCCTGCACCCCTGGCAGCTGGAGCTGATGCTCACCTTGAGGAGAGACCCCAGGCTGGCTGCAGAGCCAACCCAGAGTCTCCAGGCTCCACGGACTCTGGCCAGGAGTCGGGAAGTGCAGCCCCAGCCTTGCTCCCCGCCAGTGACAGGCTCTGCAGATCAGTTCACTTTGGCCCTCAGTCTCTGCCAGCTCGGACAGGTCATGGGAAGAGCACAGAAAGCCAGTCCTGGGTTCCCTTCTGTGGCCAGCTCTGCCTCCATTCCCAAAGTGTGCACGTGGAAGCTCTTGCACAGAAATCCTGAGCTCTGGAGTCAACAGGAACAGAATTTTCCTACAGTCACACAAGAGTAATGAGAGTGCAAAAGTTTGTTTGCTTTTGTAAGATTGTGTATGAACTGGATGGGACAAATTCCTCAGGCCAATGACCACTCACTTTTCAACCCAGCAGAGTGAGTGTTTGAGTGTGAGTGTGTGTGTGTGTGTGTGTATGCATGTACAACCATAAGCTCAGAGTTTTCTTGCATTAATAAATAGTTCAAAACACACCATTAGCTTATCATACTGCCTGGCTCTGTTTCACAGTGAGTCAGCAGTCAATCACACAGACACTTGGTTTTCTGATAAATGGCAATTCGTGGACACATCCCTCACATGCGGGCTGATTTCAGTGCAAGTAGTACAGTACTTTGTTCTGAGAAGTTCTTCTGGTGATGTGCACTTTGCCAACCAGAAGTTGCAGCCTGTTGTAACCTTACTTGTCAATGAATTAAAATGTTTATTTGGAACACTGAATATCAAAGTTTATTAATGTAGTTAGCATTATTTGTATTGTGTCCTGGTATAATAAATGCTTTACAGATAATAGAATCTAATTTTTACTAGAGTACTTAGAGACAGGTATTACTTCCTGTTCTCACTTTAATGATGGGAAAACTGAGCCTTGGAAACACCAAGCAACTGGCCAGAGACATAGAGGCAAAGTGATTCTACACACCCAGATCCCAAAACCAAAAGCTGGAAGCAACCACCATCCCTCATTCCCTCATGGTCCTAAGATGTTAGTTTAATAGTAATTACTAGGGTGGAGGATGTAGCTCAGTGGTATCACACCTGCCTTGAAAGTGCAAGGTCCTGAGTTTAATTCCTGGTATAGGAAAAAAAATAGTAACTACTAAATTTTTCTTGCTATTAGTTACATTTCTGAGCCCTTAAAATATGCTTAAACTTTTAAAGGTTGTTCTTTTTCAAGTGGGAAATAGAGAGAGTTATCATTAAGTCACAAACACAACCAAACTACAGGCGCAAATAAAGCTCAGCGTACGTACAGCACCGCACAATTGTTCATCCCTAACTTTGGAAAAAAAAAAAAGTGCTGTGCTCATACTTCTTTAAAAGTCCAGGGGAATTTTATGTTTCTGCTGTCAGTTGTGGACCATTCCTGTGAAGCTAAGTATTGCTTTTCTCAGCTCAGCCTCATCTCTGATGATAAAATTGAGCAAAATTTAATGATACACTCAGATAAAAGCATGAACAACATTATTGTGCATAAAATGTCTTAAAGAGATGTGCACGTTTTCTTAAATTACTATAGTTTGAAAGATCACTGAGATGTCAATTCTCTTTTATTTTATCTGTAGGCTCAATGTAATCTGATCTCAAACCCATCAGACTTTTGAAGGTATAAAAATGGCAGTTCTCAAGTTTAAGTATCAAAGCCAAGATGGCAAAACAACGAGTTCGATTCCCAGTACCACCAAAAAAAAAAAAAAAAAAAAAAGATGACAAAACAACTAAAAACAATTTGGCACAAGAATAAAGTCAGAGAACAACTGTTTCCCATTCACCTTATGATTTTGAGATTTACCATAGCGTCACTGTAATCCAAACAGTATGGAATAGGCCAAAGGATAACAATTCAGCCAAGGAACAGAATAATAACCCCCCACGTGTGCTCCCACATGCTGCTTGACTGGATTCTGACCAAAGTGAAGATAAAATTCAATGGATTTCACTTCAACAAATAGTGCCAGAATGAAAATATCTATGCACAACTTTAATTGGATAATTAAGTAATGAAACACTATACATACCTAGCACATGGGCTTAATGTGCAGTTTAAAACTATCAAACATCTAGAAGAAACCAGAAGAGTCATGTGATCTTAGGTGCAGTAAACTATTTCTAGATATGACAATAAATGTAGGATTCATAAGCATGAAAAACAATTATAAATTTGATTTTATCAAAATTCAAAAATTTTGCTCTGGAAGATAAAAAATATTTGGCTTGTATATATTTATATCTGGATGGATATATCTGACAGCTAGATTGGTACAGAGGGACTGAATTAGTTCTCTCCCAAATCCATAGCTGGAAGCTCTAATTCTAATGAGACAGGAGTATTTGGAGTTACGAACTTCAAGGAGGTAACTGAGGTTAAATGAGGATCATAGAGTGGGCCACAATCCAATATGACTGAATCCTCATAAGAAGAGAAAGAAACACCGGATATGGGGGAACTCAGAGGAAGACCACATGAAGACCTAGCAAGAAGAGAACATCTACAAGCCAAAAAGAAAGAGTCAAGGAGAAACCAAACCAGCCAACACCTTGACCTCGGACAAGCAGCCTCCAGAACCATGAAAAGTAAATTTCTGACTCATGTCATATACTTGTACAAATTCCCCAATGTTAAGTGTGATTTTGAGCCATCTATAAAATGTACCAATAAAGAATTCAATAAAAAAATTTTTTTAAGTTTCTGTTGCATATGCCTCTCAAATCACGATATTTAGTTATGCATGTGATACAGGCTTGCTACTTAGAGTGGTATAAATGGGAGGTTCTGTGGAACTTTGGGGGTCCTCAAGTCATAGGATGTTTGCCCTGTGTGACTGTAGGACCCTACAACTCCATCCTTTGCCTCTGTTTCCTAGTTCATGATGAAGTTTCCTCGTACACATGCTCCTCACCAGTGCTGTTCCCATCGGACACCCTCAAGAGAGGCCCAAACCAATAAGGCCAGATTTTGCACTGGAAGCTATAAAACCATAAGTTAAGTGTACTTTTCTCCTTATAAGGTAATTTTCTCAGGTATTTTGTTATAGAAATGTGAAGCTAAGTGACACAGTCAGTACCGAGACAAATCAATGTCATGGGACCCCAGCATGATGTCCTACACAAGGCACCTCTTCCTCAAAATACATGGCCTCATTTTAATTAAGAAAAGTCATCAGAGCTGGGTGCACATTTGTAATCATGGCTACTTGGGTGGCTGAGGCAGGAGGATCACAAGTTTGAGATCATGTGGGCTGCTTAGCACTATCTTATCTCAAGATAAGAAGAAAACCAGAAGGGACTGAAAATGTAGCTCAGTAGTGGAATTCCCCCCTATAAGACGTTATGTGGTAGTTGAGAGACGTGAACTAATTCTCTCAAACAATGTCAAGGTCATGAAAGAAAAGGAACTTCACTGACTCAGGGGACTAGGACATTTAGGCTTCATCTTCAATGTAGTTCCTGGACTGGACCTTGGGACAGAATGAGGACACTGGATGAAACAGTGAAGTCTGCACAGCCTGTAGCTTAGTGACTAGCATTGTACTGATGCTGTTTCCATCAAGGTAACTTGCTCACGTGTACAGCCACATGGAGGGTGTTTGAGAGCTGTGTGCAGAGAAGTCTGCAACTCTTCCTCCTGGGATGGAAGGAAGGGGACTTGAAGGCAACACTGGGTGTTTCAAACATGAAAACAGAGTAATGAAAACCAGCGAATGGGCCTTGTTAGTGGACACCCACCACCATTTAAGGAGATGGAAAGCTCAGCTATGTCATAGAACTTGTTGACAGAAACTCAATGGGGAAATGTACGATTACAAGTTAAACAACCCAAGTGAGCTCCAGTCTGGCTCCACAGCCCTGTACGAGCTGACAAGTTCCTTCGGGTTATTCAGACTTGGGTTTCTCGGTGAGACCTCATTTTCACCAAGTTAAAGACGGTAATAACAATCATCATGTCTCTTAACAAAATCAAATATTTAATTTTTCCATGAAGAAAAAAGCAATTTCAGTTTGGTATTCTGTACATCTGGAAATTCAGCACAAATTTCTGCCATGTCCTTTCCCGGTGCCCATGACTCTAAGTGCTACATGAAATATATCATACAAATGTTGTAACAATAGAACATGATCGGGTTTTCTACATACATTCATATTTCTTTGACAGATTAATAGGTATGTTCTTTTATTAACGTGGGTGACCTTTTAAATATCATATATATTAAAACTCTAAACATTTACTCCAAAGGAAAATGTGAGAGTCGAAGAAAGGGAATGCATTTTACAAAAGCATTACTTACAAGTATTTTTAAACACATAAGCATGGATTTTATATGACTGCTTCCTCCAGTACTAAATAAAATATCACTTAATTTTTAAATAGCCAATTTAATGGCAGTTTTCACAAGCTTAGTAATCACCTCTCCCCCAACACATACAGGCTAAATGTTCATATATGTATCCAAACAAGCAGCTGTGTGTTTTTTTCATTAGTGTATTAGAATGCAGCCTGAAAACAGCCAGCTCCCAAGCTCTGGTGCTCCCTCCATTCCTCTCCCCACCGGGCGGCAGGAAATGCCAGCCCCTCACAGGAAAGCTTGTCAGGGTGAGATTTCCCGATTTACTTTATAAATGCAAGTAAGCCAGATACAGGAGGAGATAAGCGTTCAAGATTGCAAGTGCTTATCATCTTGCTGGGTTCTGGGCCCCACAGACGGACTAGTTTCCCTTTCCAAGATGCAGGCCAAAATTCAGTGTGCTTCTAAATCCAAAGAATTGCCCAGCGGAAAAAAATTGATCGTCTTCCCCCTTCCCAGTCCTTGCCAGGAATCCCCTCCAAACGACTTGCTGGGTTTTCCCTACAAGTGCCATTCTGTCCTCAGCAACTGAGAGAGGCAGGCTCCCAGCCGGGCTGCACGTGGGAATGACCTAGGATGCAAGGGGTGTGCAAAAAACACTTGGTGTCCAGTTCCTCACACTAGGAGCTGCCCTCACGGTATCCAAGGATGCCTGTTCTGCTCACTTGAAGTTTCTGATAGGAGTGCTGTCCTTTTCCCCTCGCTATGGCCATTTTAGTGCTAGTACCATTTAGATAAAATTTCTGGTTGACTAACGTGGATAGGAATCTCCTAACGGACAAAACAGCAAGCAGACATGGCCAGCTGGCTTGATACTGAACATCTTGAACGAGCTCCTTTTCAAATCAAGCACGCTCAAGTGGCCACTGGTCATGTGTGAGGGGAAGGGAGGGCTGGAGGAAGGTTTTTATACTTGTAGAAGGGCACTATGTCTCCACTGTGCTTTCACTCCAGTGCTTTGCTTTTAGTCAGTTTTTCAGAGGCAGAACCCCTACAAAGCACTACCCCAAGAGACAAGCTGTAGTCTACAACAGAGGGTGAAATGTAATGCCCCCCCCCTCCTTTTACCTCCACATTTCCAAAAGCTTTGAAGCAAGCAGAATTTCAGAGTCAAATATTCAGTTCACCTGTAGGTTACTCACAAGACCGATCTTTGAAAAAGGAAAAAAATAGGACTTGGATTAAAAAAAAAATCTGTGTTCCCCTTTTCTTCAGCCAAAAATCTGGGAGACGCTTTAGTTCACAAAGTTTGATTTAAAACATATACCAAGAAAATGAAAACACACCCTCCACGTTTGATCTCTTATCTAGGGAAAACAGGTTCTCTCAGAGGGGCTTTCAAGGCCCTGGGTCCCCAGTGTTTATTGTGTTAAGTGGGCACATTGTTTCGTGTGCAGCTGTGAAGGGCATTGAAGTGACACCGAGTGACCATGTTCCCCCTGGAGCCCTCTGCTCCCTGCCAGTCAAAGGTGAGGTCACCATAATAATCACAATGGCACAGAAGGCCAGTGTTTGGTCAGATAAGTATTTACATAGCATCTTTTCCTTCTAGAAGTTGCAAGTATTTAACCAAATGAATCTTAGTTTTCCAAACAACGTCCTGAGGTATTGGCCTAGCTTGAATGTTATCCAGGTTTTTTCTTTCTGTCTTTTAAAAATTAGGGTTATACTTATATAAAACCCTATATCATTGTATAATTATTGTATTACCCTATAGCCTTATATGTCTTCTATATCTTCCACGTACAAATGGATGAATGAATGAGAGAATGAATTGCTCCACTGAATCAGAAAAAAAGGAGCACTCTCCCTGGACTTGTTCTGGAATCACTGAAAAAATTAATGCCTCAGTTTTGTCTCTCACTAACCTGAAAAGACATTATCATAGATGAAACCCACAGCATGCTAATTATAATGATGAAAACTAAAAGAACAGATGTTAGAGACCATCTAATAAACTAATTAACAACTATGAAGAGATGAACTTGAAAAAATTTGCCAAAGGAGTGAATATACAGTTGATATAATTCTTGTTCGAAGACCTCCTCTTTGCCTCGATTGTTCCGCTGGTAACCTCATCTTTTCATTTTCTAGCAGCCATTGCAAATACCTGACTTGGAGGAATGAATCTTCAAGCCTGAGGGAGGCCCCTTCTGCTGTACCAGTTTGTACTGCACATCTTTTGCTCCAGGAGCTCCTTTCATACCTCCTGCCTCACAACCTCTGGCCCTCTTACATTAAGAATCTGTACACCTGCTTCTGTGCCGGGGCAGGGGGGGGTGTTCTATACCATGTTAGTTGGGGTCCTACTGGGTTACATACATCCTGAAATCCCAAAAGACCCTGGTCTTGCCACTCTTTCCATGGACTGTGCTCGGGGCACTGCCTTTATTTCCTGCACTTATCTGCCTTCCCAGATGTCCTGATCCTTCTCCATTCTTGAACTATCAAGGAAGCCATGGTAAACTAGAAGCCTGTCAAGTGCCACAGGAGGATACACATGATGAGAGACAAGAAGGGTATCCACTTGTTGGTTCCCCTTTAAAATCCGAAATCACTTGTTTGAAGAGCAGGAAGTGACTTCTCTCCTTCTCCATTATTAAGAGAAGAACATAATAGAAAGTCCACAAAGGAAGCTGAAACTAATTTGGCATTGGGGTTTAACCGGGACGGGAAGCCCAGAGACAGGAAAGTGCCTGGCAAAAAAGGCAATGTGGGCCCTTAAGAAACTGACACTGAACATGACAGCAGGTTCTGGAGCAGGTGAGTCTAAGGGATCAATATAACATTGTCAATTCCATTTCCATACTTGGAAAAGTCAAATCCATGGCAAAATATGATTCCCTGGTTACAGCAGTCTACCATTTAAGAATCACTCTGATGAGCTCACCATTTAACATAAGTTTCTGTTCGTTAAGCACTACAGACTGGGAGGCTTAACGAACAGAAACTTATTCTCCTACAGTGCTGGAGATCAAGGTGTCAGCAGGTCTGGTGCCTTCCAGTGTCTCTCTGCTTGGGGAGAAAGTGGCTATCTCTGTCACTTCCCACGGTCATTCTTCAGTGCTGCCCCCTGCTTGTGTCTGGGTGCTTTCTCTTCTAAGAGCACCATTCCTATTGGGTTAAGGGCCACCCATTTAACTTGCTTATCTCTTTAAAGGTTCTGTCTCCAAGTATAATCACTTCCTGAAACAGTGCTGGTCAGGAATTCAACGTGTGTATTAAAGAAAACAACTCCTAACGCCAGTCTTCATAAGTATAACTAAACTTAAAATGGAGGTAACTACCCCTAGATTATTCACATTCTTCCCCAAGCTAAGGAATCCTGGAATTACACCATATTTAAACCAGAAGGTACCTTGCATGATCTAACTGTAGTCCTTTCATTTGCCAGATGAGGAACCTGAGTCCCAACTGCCTTATTCAGAATCATAGAGCCCCTCGATTACCCAGGTATCACCTCCCAGTTTCCTTCCTCTGGTCCCTAACTTTCAATTCTCAGCTCTTCTGACCCCCATTCTAGGGTTTCTGGGGACCTGAGTTCTGGACCCTAGATCTATGGCCCCAGGAAGCAGTGTGGTAGAGAATGGTGAAGGAGCATGTACCAATAAAGAATTTTTTAAAAAAGTAGAGTAAACACTCAAAACTCCTCTTTCCCTTCGGAAAGGGCTGGAGAGAGACACTGCCTTTCATGGGTCCTCTCTGCCCCTCCCCTTTCTTGCTTCTGCCTCTTGACCAGCTGTTACTAATTTCAGCAACTTTGTTCTGGTGACTTGGAGGCTCCAGGTGACCAAAGGAGTTGACCACATATTCTTAGAGAATAAGACAGCATGGATCTTACAGAATGAAGTGGCCCAGGTTCTGCAACATGAGACAGCCTGAGCCTACTTCCATATCACCCCTGAGCCAGCCTGGGCAGCTTGGGCCATAGGGCTCCCAGTGGGCACCTTATAACCTTCCCCACCCCCACGCCACACACACACACACACACACACACACACACACGTGTGCTCACGAGAGGAAGACTTTCAGGTAAGAGTCATGCTCATTTATATTCCCAGTACTACTGAGATTTTTACTGTTTGCTCTTGGAATGAGAATCATTCTGGCACCTGAAATCACAGAAAGACTAGAACATGGGACATGCACATGCGCAAATACCCAAAGAAAGGGTTGGTACAGAGCCTAGGACACTGGCTGCCTCCGTCCAGTGGGTGGGAAGGGGGACGATCTCAGGCTCCCTTGGTAAATCATCTGTACACAAATGAAGCAAACTTGTGCACACTGGTTGCAGGTAACCTCCCCTGCAAGACAGAAAATGAGTCAGCATCCTCAGGGGAAGCTCCTGTCAGTTCTTATTCTAACAGTGTGAAGGTTTTGTTTTGTATTTCTCTTTTTAACTATTTGTCAGAAAGGCTAACGGTTGTTAAATTATTGCTCACTTCCTAACTCAGTCCTGTCGGTGTGGATGCAAGGTATCCAGTTATGAACCAAAGGAACCCCAAGGCCTCCCTTCAGGGAGCTTACAAACCAGCCAGGGGAGATGGGCATGGAGGAGACACTTCTACAAATAAGGATGTCCCAAGAAGCACGCAAGCACCTAGGAGAAGAGTTCTTCCAAGTAATCCCTTAGAGGCCCCTCCAGGAAGAGAAGAAAAGAACAAAAAGGGAAAGAAGGGAGGAAAGAAACAACAAGGGGGGGAGAAGAAATGGAGGAGAGAGGAAGAAAAGAAGGAAGCTAGGAAGGAAGGACCAAAGATGATGAGGCCTTAGAAAATGTGTTTCATTCTCACTTCTTCTGACACAATTATGAGTCTCATTTTCAAATCTCCATCCTTCCTGAAAAGAAACCATCTTTAAAATACATGACATCTGTGTAGGGTGTATTATCTGATGTGGAAAACCAACTGTTTTATTTGTGCCTGTTTGGAATAGAATGTTTGGTCCTTCAGGAGAGCAGACCATCTCCCCAAGAATCCCAAGCACAAAATTCTAGGGCAGTGGCTCTTGTCCTCCTGCCTCCTCCCCTCCCAAGCCCCCTCTGTTTTCCTAAGCAATAGTCAGGAATGTAGGGCGGGGGCAGCCTGATCCTTAGTGTGGAGCCCAGGCACAGTCTGGGCTGGCCTTTCACCTCATAGCTCTCTGGGCTGCTCTTATTAAGTAGCAAAATGTTTCAATATGTGGAGCTTTGGGGGGAGGGACAAGAGAGAAAAATCAGGATATTGTTGAGAAGGAAATAATGAATAACCTTTGGGCCAGCCCTCATACCCCCCACGTGGGCAGATTTGGGTGATAGTGTGCTTTCTCCTGAAATGGAATTCCAGCAATTGCCCTTGGTCAGAAATTTCCAGAGCCAGGTGGGAAAGGTTGGGGTACGGCTGGCATAGGTATGAAGCCGATTTTCTCAGAGGGTGCAGGACCAAAGCAGTCATGGCCCTAGGTACCCAAGAGGGAAAGAAGATATATATGCTGGAGATATACAAGCTGTCGTATCGATTTTTATACCCAGACACACTCCCCCCTGTGCTGCTGCTTGCCTCCTCTGTCTATTTTCTTCCCCTTAGAAACCTTCCCAGACTCTGGTCCCTGCAGCGTGAGCCAAGCACAGGGATATAAAACTGCCCACCCAAGAGCACAGAAGCAACCCCACAGCAATGGCAGTGGTGTGAAGGAGGCCCCGGACCTGGTAGCCCAAAGAGAACTTGTGAACTGGGAAATCTGAGCCCTATCCAAAACTGGGTCTCTAAAGGAAAGTGATAAAATAACCAGCTCTTAAAATCTCAAGAAAATACAAATAGGAATGCCCAATACAAGTCCCAAGCAAGAGTATTTAAAATTAAAACCCCAAACCAGGCACGGTGGCAAATACCTGTAATCTCAGTATTCTGGGAGACTGAAGCAGGATTTCGAGTTCAAGCCCAGCTGGGTGATTTAGCGAGATCCTGTGTAAAAAGTGCTGAGAGTATAGTTCAGTGTAAAGGACTTGGGTTCAATCCCCAGTAACAATAATAACATCTATTACTTTGATTTTTGAGATGCTGCTTGGAAAACATTGATAAGAAGGAGATATACTCTTGGGCAAAGAGTAACCCCGTAGGGAAACTTAGGAACAAGACTTCACTGGCGTTATGTCTGAAGAATAACGATTTGTATAGCAATAATGCAAAACTTTCCAGAGAATAAATGATCAGCCTAAAGAAAGTTGTGTCTCAAGCCTTGGCTTTGCAGAACTGGAGTGTGTGTGTGTGTGTGTGTGTGTGTGTGTGTGTGTGTGCGTGTGCACGCTCACATGCGTGTGTGGGCATTCCCTGAACTTTTCAAGTCACACAGAGAGGTTTCTGGAAAAGCAGCTGGGGGCAGATGGGTGGCTGTGACTTTAGGACAATTCATCAGACAGCAGTTGAAATATTGATAAGAAAACGGAAATCAAATTATAAGAGGGGAAAAGAGAGAGGAAGAGGGAGTGGGACCCAGAGAGCGGGCAGGCAGGAGGCAGCAGCGGAGAGGCAGGCTGAGCTCACACACCAACTCCAGAGGTTCCTGCCTCACCCCGGGATGTGCCGGAGCTGAGGCGGCTGGTCCGCGCAGAAAGAAAGGCAAATTTTCATTGCAGGCAGTTGGTAGGTCTAATTCCACACCACCAGAGCCTGCCACAGACAATACAGAGAACAACAGGAACATCCCGGGCCTGAAGTTCTGCTCCCTCTGGCCGAGCACCAAAGGTGTCTAAGGTGAGTGTTCGCCTTTGCCCAGCCCTCCCCGGCTCTGCCATGGGCCCTCTCTCAGCCTGCCTGCCTATTTTGTTGCAATTCGAAATGACAGGACTTTCTGGGGCTTCTTTCTTTCATTCTTACTGTGATTCTTTTTTCTTTCTCACTTCTTTTTACAAGTGCTACCCCCTGCTTTGAAAGAAAATGAGGAGACTCTGGAGAAAGGGCACTCGAGGACCAGAAGCAACAAAAGGACTCTATGAGCTGGAGAAACATACCTTGTCCCTGAACTCAAGTGTCTGTTGTGGCTTCAGGAGCCAAAAAAGCTGGAATTTGTTAGTAGGGAGAAAAGTGCTTTATCAGAAACACATTGGCTGCCAGAGAAGCCGTGCATTGCCAGTTAGAGATGGTTTGAGAGGAGGAAGGAGAGGACAGGGACAGTGCCCGGCTTAGGCTTGGCTGAGACAGGCACAGAGCCAGTGGGCACCTTAAGGTGGTAGTTGCTCTTTGCAGCCCAGATATTCAGACCGAGGATACCACCTCCTCTGCCTATAAAACTGAGGATCTGATGTTCCTCGTCTTTATCTCACAAGCCTATTTTCTTTCTGAGGAAGGCAGGTTAGTGCTGGGAAAGGGCCCTTCACAGACGTGGGCAATTGAGGCCAGCCCCTTTCCCTGACAGACTCACCCACCCGAAGGGAAGAGTGAGCCAACCAGGCTGGTGGAGCCAGAGTTCTGCAGAAGGCCCGTGCCAAGCCCTGTGTAGCTCTGTAAATTGGGGCAGAGAAGCCCATGTGGCAAGGAGGGGAACTTGTGTTACCTCTCTCCTGGCTGACTCCCCTTCTCTGGTTTCCTAAACCCAGGTACAAAACTGCCCCAGGCCTGAAGAAGCCTGTTGTCTCTGACTGCAGGTAGGGGTGGGCAAGTGGCTGCAGGGCAGAGACCCACCCATGTGAGGTGGCATCAGCCCTCTCCTGCCCATCTGGAAGCCCTGGGCAAAGGCAGGGGAGTGTGCCAGACCTTCCTTGCCAGGATGGGCAAATCTCAGCCTTCGATTGTCCCCGGTGTTCTACCTTGGCCTGTCACCCACAGCCCACAGTCTCTCCCTTGCTCTGCTCTGTGTGACGGAAGTTTCTCCCGCCTAGGTTGGCTCTTGGTCCTCTCTAAGCGGTTCCTCACCAGCTCAGGATGTTTCAGACAGTCCCGGACACTTCGTCTTACGTCAAGGTAAGACCTGACGAAGTCTTTAAACAGATAATAAGCCTTCCTTCACCTCCCCCTAGGGCCACAAGTCCTCTTTGCCTTTCTCTGGAAAAATCGCTCAGGTGCGGAAGGAGGGGCTTCCCAGGTTTGGGAGTGACACTCTGGATACTTGGGTTTGGGAGACTAAAAGCAAGTGAGTCTGGCGAAGGCTGCAGGAGAGAAGAGAGCCGCGCCTGGTCGGGCCCCAGGGCTGCAGCTCTGCGCACTTGGCGCCGCAGGCTCCTCGCGTGCAGGGTGTGTGCCTGTTTCAAGTGGGCGTTTGCGTGCAGGTGCGTGTGAGTGCGTGTCCTCTGGGTGAGTGCGCGCGCATGTGCGTGCCTCTGCTTGGTTTCATCCACTTGTGTGGGCTCAAAGTGTTGGACACTTACCTTGCTCGGCCTGGCCGGCCCTTGGGAGGAACAGACTTACATCTGACAGCACAGGGAAGCGCCCCCCCCCTTTCCACAACAGTTCCCAAGAATGTAAACAAACCGAGGCTGGGACATCTGGGTTACACGTTTGAGGAAAATACACTGGCGGGGTGGGCCGGGGCGGAGAGCACCGCGGGGCGGCCCTGCCCTGGGCTGGGACAGGGCAAGGTCCCTTTGTGGCCTACAGCCTGGGGAGCCAAAGTCTGGGGCTCCTGAGTGGGCCTGGGTCCCAGGAAGCGTAGACTCCCCTGGGTGCTGCAAACTTACCCAGACCTTCCTGGGGGCCAGTCGGGCGGGCGGCCATCGTGAAGCCCCACCCCCGTGCCACCCCCACCCCTGAGCGGCTTGTTCATGGAGTGCCAGCCTTCCACGCCTTCCACGCCTCTGTCTCAAAGGAAATTTGACCCAAAAAAGGAGCTCACCTCGCACGGAGGCCTGAAGGAATCTGTAGTCAATTCGGAGGAGGCAGGTGGCGCAGAGGTGGTTCAGAAAGGATGAATGAATGGATGGGTGAATAAAAAGCCAACGGATCCATCTATCAATAAAAGTGAGTGGAGGGCTGACGGACGGTGTCCCGAGGTGCCATTCGAGTGCACGCTCTACAATTAGTCCAAAGCCTACACTGGCTGGTGGTCTCTCATCTTCCTGAGGTGTTGGGGTGCTGTACCCTTCTCCCAAGCCGAACCTTCAACTCCGCAGCCTGTTTCCCCACCCACAGGGACTAGAGGCCTGGACTCTCAGGGATGATGACCCCCTCGAGAGGCCAGTGAAAGCCGGGAGAGCAGCATAGGTTAGTTGAGGGGCCCGGCCCTGGCAGGCCCGGCGGAGGAGCGCGGGGGTGGGGCGGTCTGGGAAGCCGCTCTCCGCAGGAGTTCTTTTCAAGGGAAAAATGGATTTTTCAGCAGCCACAAAGTTTGTATTGTTGCACAAAGGGGTGCATTGATGATGGCGAAAGGCCCGCGCAGCCGGCACAATCTTGGGTCTGTTCCTCAGGCTGCCTCGCAGACCACTGGCCAGAGGCGCACAAACAGTCCCTGGCTGCCAAGACCCCTGCCATGCTCCGTCTGTGGGGCACCGACTCCTGGGTTGTTGACAAACACCACGGGCCCAGGCACCGCCCCAAGAGGCAGGAGCCCAACCGGCCCTGAGGGGACGTGCCCACACCACAGCCTGTGTCCCAGGCAGCACACTGACTTGGAGGGGCCTGGCAGGCAGAGTACTGGGGTGCAGCTGGAGGGGAATGAGGCCGGGAAGAGGGAAGGAAAGAAGAGAGGAGGGGGGCGACTACTCAAGACTCTGACAGGGGAAGAGCAGCTGCCAAACAGCAGTGACATTGCCACTTCTCAGATGCCGCTTGCCCTCGCCAGGCCCCGGGCTACGCCTTGCGTTTGCATTAACTCTCCTGCAGTAGTAGTACAGAGCCCATGGAGTATTCCACTTGCACATGAGGAAAGAGGCCCTGTGGTCGCTGTGCCTCTTTTAAGGAGTGAAGCCAAGACCCAGATAATCAGGGCAAAGTCATGCTGACTGCTGACTGGCTCAGGGCTGCCCATCCCCACAGAAACCCTTTGAGATGGGTGCCTTGTGAGCCCTTAAGGGCAGATGAAAACCCGGAGGCACGGGGAGATTGAAGAGCTGTTCAAGGCCGCAGAGCGGTACTTAAACCCGGAAAGCCCAACACTTCACCATCCACCAAAATGGTCTACTTGGTGTTCAGCTTGGAGAGACAGCATAGGAGGGGTTGGGGTTAGGAGGCCCCAGCAGAAACTCTGACCTAACCTTGCTTGATGCTAGTGGACTTCAAAACCTCTTCGTTCCTTGCCAGGAAGACGAGCATCCAAGAAAGGGCCTGCCGCTCCCACCCCGGAGTCCTCCCTCTCCCTCTTTGCTCTGGGGCTGCATCTTGGGGCACACGCCCTCCCCCCTCCCAGGCTGGTTGCTCCCAGACTTTCACACAGACAAGGACCGAAGTTTTAGAAGCTGAACACACCCCTCCTTCTGGGTCCCCATCTGGCGCCGCCCCTGGGTTAGGGTCCGGACAACTGGCTGGTCTCCGCCTCTGGTCAGCCTGTGCTCTCTGGTCACCCCGGAGTCCCCAGAGGTTTCTTCAGTGACGCCGCATGGTCTGGGGGCTCAGGCCTGAGCAAGCGCCTGGAGCTCGGGGCGCAGAGACCCTCCCCCCTCCCAGGCCTCCCACGTAGCGTTTTGAACCCGCTCGGCGGCACTAAGGCAAGAAGGAGCATGGGGAGCGGGCGGGGTGAGCACGGGCCCTAAATCTTCCTTCGATCTGTGAGTAGATGAAGTCTGAGAAACAAATTCAAAGCAGGCGCGCCTGCCGAGCCTTCCTGCAGAAATACTCTCCGGCATTCAAGCGCATCCAGGGCCAGCTCGAGCTGCCTTGTTTGGCTAAGGTCAGACGAGACTCGGGTTCTCCAATAAAAATAAATCTCAAATTAATTATGGCCTCGAGCGAGAGGCCAGACACTCGAAGCTGCAGTAGTGCCGTCTGGAGCTTTGGCGCTGGCCCGCCCCCTGCTCCCGCCCTCTCCGCCCTCTCCGCCCCCTCCGCCCCCTCCGCCGGCTCGGATCCCCGCTGCGGCCGCCCTGGACCGGCCAGTGGGGGAAGAAGGATCCGCCCCAGTCTCTCTGCCAGGCCTGGCATCTTGCGGAACTTCAACGGAGGAGCGATCCGGACCAGGAAGCACCCCAGGGACCCAACTCTGGTTGTCGCGTCCTCCCAACCCCAACGCAGGCTGGGATCGAAGGAGCCCGGCAGCCTCCGTCTGGAAAGTCTTGACCCGGTCAAAAGGGCTGACACTGAGCGAGCCAAGACACGTTTCGCCCCGCCGTCCCTCTCCCGGGGGAAGCAGGACTTCCGCATCTTTGAAAATATTGTCAAGTGCGAATGGTGCGAGGCAAGTGGTCTCACCAATATTTCAATAAAAATGCTCCAAATATAAATATTTCCTGAATATTTGCCCCCATGAGCACTGCTTTCTAGAAGCCTTAGAAATGGGTAATGGTCTGTTTTGTTGTTGGGGAATCATTTTTCTCCAACTGGTAGCTTAAAAAGAAAAATTGCTCGGCCTGGCTTCCTTGGCTGTGAGCTTCGCCTGAGTTGAAAGCCAGGAATGAATGGGCTGGTGGAAACGGGCACCAATAGTACTCATAGCAGACCTGCCAAGTCTGGGAGAGGGGAGGCCAAGCCGTCCCTGGTGAGCCTGGAAAGAGGGTGTGCAGAGATTGTGGGCAGGAGCATCATTCCCCAGCTAGACTGGCAGGGGAGGAGAGTGGGAGGGAGAGAGAGGAAAGAGAAGACAGGAAAGAAGGTGTCAGGCAGGGAGGAGGAGGAGAGAGAAGATGTCCCCTGCCCCCCCAGCACACTCCCCACTCACAAAATAGTTCTCATTTGTAGCGGGCCTCACCACAGGCTCTCTATCAATTTGTCTCAATGCAAACATTCAAAATATTCTCTTTGGCTGCTCGTGAAAACAAAGTAAGCTGCCAGGATCAAACCATCTTTCCAGATGTCTGGTGGTAACCACATTAAACAGGGCGGACTTGTTTACTCTTGTGTTTGGTTAGGGTTTTCCCCCCTTCGGGATTTAAAAAAGCAGCAGCGGCAGCGGCAGCGGCAGCAGCGGCAGCAATACAGTGGAGCATCGATCCCGGAGTTCTATAAGCAGGGTAAAATGTGCCCATCAGCTGCCAACTTGAGATGGGAGGAATCTGGTACCCTCCCAGCTCTGTTCTGAACTGGGTGTGTGTGGGGGAGAGGCTTCTTTCTGGGAGAGGGCAGTGAATGGGCAGTAATGGCTCAGTGCTAATCAGTGAGTCACCAAGGTCCCCAAGATGCCTGTCCATCCATAGAATAATGCCTATGCCAGCTCCGTCTCCAAATGCACAAAATCACCGTAGCTTTGGTTTTACAGGCAGAAACAGAAAATACTGTTGAGTTCTACAGCTCAAACCCGGAAGCCAAGTCTTCTTTTGAATGTCTTTCTTACTGAGTACTTCCAATGAGAGAGGCAACTAAGGGCTATAAACTGGTTAGAAGTACTAGGGATGTTGTGACTACTGAGCTTTGCAGCCCAGATATCTGTCCTTGCTAGGCCAGCAGAAGTTGGAAAGAGAAACCTGTGGTTTGCCGGGGTACCTTCTAACTGGCCAGGAGGCACGTGCTCCTGAGCCTGGGGGTGTCATTGTGTGTGGGGTGTCCATGAAACCCTCTGAGCTGCTGAGTCAGGAAGGGGCCTCCTGGAGTGAGGCTGGAGTGCTTTCTGGCTGAAAGAAGAAAGCGAGGCTGGGGTTCTGAGTTTCTGGTGAGGTCCTGGTGGGAAGCGGGCGCCCCACACCCTCCCGAATCAAGCCCTGTTGTCGTTTGAAGGTCGGTAGAGTCTGGGCTGAAAAGGAAACAATTTGGGGTTTGAAAGGATGTAATTCATTCTTCCTTTCCCTTTAACCTCTTTCCTCTCTGGAAAGCATGTGGAAACGCTGAAGGGTAGAGCGAGAGGGCCAGCAGCTGGGCCGAGGGGAGGAAAGGGTTAAGCCTGATTTCTTTTAATTGAACTCCAGAACTGGTGGCCTCAGGCAAAGGGGGGGACTGACCCCGCTAGCGGTAACCAGATGTGGCGGTCCCAGGGGAGCCCCAGAGCAGACCCCTGGATTGAGAAGCAGACAGGAGGGGGGGCGGCCCCTACCCCCCCAACCGCTCACCCCACCCCCACACGCACACCCGCGCCTCAATTGCTGGCAGCTCAGCCGCCACTCCAGGTCTGGTCACGTTCAGCCCCGTGTCTGTATTGGAACCCAAAATTGGAGCTGAATTGATGAGACTAATTTCGAGAGGGGTGGGGGAGGGAAGGAGGGAGGGAGGGAGGCAAGCGAGCTCTCAAGCTCCACTGCTCCTGAAGAAATAAAGAATCAATAAGTCACCTTTTTTCCGCTGCTGTGGACACACTTTTGAATTTTTTTTTCTTTCCAATTCATTTGGATCGCCTCTGGATTTTTATTTTCCTCCTCTTTCCCCGGGAGGACTCTTAAATAAAAGTGAGAAAGTCCAAAGCGTGGTCTGGAGAGCGTGGACAAGGTAACACTATCTGGAGGTGGGGAGAAGGGTCTCGGGCCAGGCCGAGAGCGCCCAGCACTGGCCCGGAGCGCTCCGCTCCCCAGGAAGGGACGAAGGTCTCGGGCTGAGCCGCCCCCGGGAAGTGGCCCGGGGGGGCCGGGCCCGCGGCCGGGTGGGACAGCAACCCAGAGCGCAGCCCACGTCTCACCGCGGAGGAACGTGGCTCTGTGCTGCGCGGTGCGGACGCGCTCCGAGGACCTGCTGCACAGAGCAGACAGGACGGCCTGGCCTGGGGAATTCCCGGGGCCCTGGACTGAACTGCAGGGGACTGCGGCTCGGGAGGCGAGGCTGGGGCCGTCAGTCCCGGCCGGCGCGGAGGCTTAACCCTGGGAGACCCGATAGGTGGCCTAGGGTGAGGCTGTCCCGCCCTTGGCCGCGCCGGAGCCGAGAACCCGGGCGTGCTCCTGGGCGGGCGACCTCTCCCAACAATGCCAGGTCGCCCCGACGGCGCGGGTCAGCCGGCGCGCGCCTAGTCCGCGTCCCGCGTGGGGCAGCAGATCCGCGAGCCGTCGGTCTCCGCGGCAGAGGCCTGAGAGGGAAAATTCCCACTGCGTGTATTTCGAATGGTTGGTTAGCCGCGATCGGCGTCTGGGTCTTCCCCGGTAGTAGGCGCCAGGTTATCCTAGCCCCAGTCCGCTCTCCCGCCGTCCTCCCGGCCCCAAAGAGTTTGACTCCGGCTGGAAAAAGCATTAATGAACGTATCTGTGGGAAGAAACGGAAAGTGAATGAGTCAGGAGGGCCACCTTCGGCCAGCGGCCCGGGAAAAGGGAAGGAGGCCAGGGGCGTTTGCCTTTGGGTTGGGGGAAGGGGATGGGGAGTCGGGGTGCGGACGCTGGGCGTGGACCCCGTCATTGTTCCCGGCGAATTCTTATCTCCCAGGAGCAAGTATCCTGTGTGCGCGGCGCATGAATGTGTCCGGCATCTCCCTGTATATTTATATAGTGTGTGATGGGAAAAGCAGGGGCAGCGGAGGAGAGGAAGAGGGGGCGTGGGGGGAGGGAAGACGAGGCAGAGCTGAGAAGAGAGAAGAGAGGAGAGCGCGAGGGAGAGAGAGAGAGAGAGAGAGAGAGAGAGAGAGAGAGAGAGAGAGAGAGAGAGAGAGATAGGACTTCCTCCCCATTCGCAAAGTGAAGTCACTTCCCAAAATTAGCTGAAAAAAAGTTTCATCCGGTTAACTGTCTCTTTTTCGCTCCGCTACAACAACAAACGTGCACAGGGGAGCGAGGGCAGGGCGCTCGCGGGGGGCACTCGGGGAGGGCCCAGGGCGCCGGGGAGGCCGCGCCCGGCTGATCCGAAGGAGCTGCGAGGTCAGGCTGTAACCGGGTCAATGTGTGGAATATTGGGGGACTCGCCCGCAGACTTGGCCAAATGGACGGGACTATTAAGGTAAGCCGCGCGGCCCCGAGCGCGGGGCGGGGGCCGACCGGGCGGCGGGAGGGCCGGGCGCAGGGTCCCGGAAGACGTGGCCGCGCTGCCTTCCTTCCGCACCCCGCTCCGCGCCGTCTCCGGGGGTTCCCGGCTGGCTGGTCCGTCTTTCGGGGACGCAGGCCGGGCTCTGTAACGAGGGCGATCTCCCTCGCACCCCTCGCGCAGAAGTGGAGGCCGGCTCCCTCCCACCACGCGTCGGGCCGGGCAGCCAGAGGGGCGGCGTGGAGCCCGAGGGTCCCGCTGCGGGTCAGAACTGCGGCCGAGAGACCCCCGGGCTCCCTGGCCCTGGCGCCGGGCTGGTCTGGCCCCGGCTCCCTTCGCCGGAGGCCGAGCGCCGCGGGGGCGGGGGGGCAGCTGCCCCGCCGGGGTCCCCCCTGGTGGGCCGGCGGCGAGTTGGTGGCTCGGCTGCGAGCTCGCGGGGTGCACGGGAGTGTGCCTGCGGGTCTGCCTGCGCGGCACTTCCAGACGGAAGCCCCTGTTTACATGTCGGCGAGGCCGGTTTCCCTTCCCTCCGGCCGCTTGTGCGGCGCGGTCCTCAGCGCTCCGCTGCCGCCGGCTCCGCGGGACGAGAGGGCGGGCCTCGCAGAACCTCCTTCTCCAGCCTCGGTCCGTGCAGCTGCCCCGCACCCCGAGCCCAGCTCGTCTGCGCCCCGGCTTGCGCCAGCGCGAGAGAGGCTTTCCGGAGCTGCCGGCTCCCAGAGGG
This sequence comes from Thryonomys swinderianus, assembly GCA_004025085.1. NCBI lineage: Eukaryota > Metazoa > Chordata > Mammalia > Rodentia > Thryonomyidae > Thryonomys > Thryonomys swinderianus. The sequence goes on from PVIC010003021.1 coordinate 56,547, forward strand.
TCCCGCAGCCCGCGGAGCCCCGTCCTCCAGCGGTGGCGGGTTCGAGCCCGGCCCGATGTCTGCCTTGCCAGCCGGTCAGCGCCTTCACGTCTGGGTTTGGGTGCAAAGTGCAGCCCTGCGGGACTGGTGGGGTTCTGGTTCCGTAGGGGAGTTCGGAAGAGCCGGCGGCTTGCTCCTCTGAAGGGGGAAGTAGGGCTAGGAACAGAAAGAGGGACACCCCTGACGTGACTGGCCTGAGAGGACCTAGGGAATGAATGGGACCAGAAGTTACTTCGAAGCTGCCTTCAACCGCAAGCGGGAATTTGCCTGGAAAAACCATTAGGCTGCTGAGGTGGGGTCGGCAGAGCATGCCTTTACCCCACTTGAGAACCTCTCTCCTAAGGTTCCGGGCCCAGTGAGAGAAGGCTGAGATGTTGCTTAGAGAATGTAAGAGATTTTTATCATCTGGGTGGGGTCCTCCGTGGTTTAATTTTTTAAGGGTTTTTTTTTTTTTCTGAAAGTTTGAAATATGCTGACTTAGGTTCAAGGCACCAACTGAAGGAACTTGAAAATCTAGAGATTAGATAACTGATTGTAATGGGTTAAAGGGGGACTTTGAGAGTTTCGTGTGTTCCTCAAATTTACAGTGAGTGGGTGAGAGGAGAGTTACCGTGCAGACCTGGCAGTAGGGGTCATGGGGCCATTTTATGGCTTGTTTCTTTGCTTCCTGTTGCTGGTTGCAACCGCTGTGTCTCTGGGCTCAAATGTTGTCTTCCCCAAACTCTCTTCATCAGAACACCACTTACCCCAGAAAAACCCCTCTGCTCCAGAAGGGTAGTAAAATGGCTTCAGGATCGTGCCGTGGACACCCCAAGGAGAAGTGAAGCAATATCTCTGCAGTCTTCAGCCCTCTATGCACAGGCCTGAGCAGAGGGAGGAAGCTGTGGTCTGTGTACACAGGATGTGCTAACCTCTTTAGACACACACTTAGGATAGGCAGGGCAGGCAGCGAGGAGACCCTCAGACCAGGAACCTGTCTCTCCATGCCACAGAGGTGGGTCCAGGTCTCTCTGGCAATGGCGGGAGCTGCGGAGCCCCTCCCCTCAGAGCCCTCCCGGTGAGCACCCTTGTCTGTCATCTAAGTTACCTGGCTCTGTGGGGTCACCCACAGAGCAGCGGCTTTCGGCTGTCTTCAGTCACCTAGGTTCTGCAAGATGAGTCGTTAGTGTGGACTGTGGCATTTCAATTGTGCAGAAGCCACAGGTTCCTGTTCATGTCTGACCTTTGGATCTCGGGGCTCCCACACCCCACTCCTGCAATGGTTTGGTAGTGTGCTTGGAGAGAAGAGGGGACTGGGAGAGAGGCCAACCAGCTTCTGGTCTTGCTGTGAGAATGCACAATCCATTAAACCTCTTTGAGCTTCATAATCTTTGGAAAAATAAAACAGCGAGACCAAGTTACCTCTAAAACAGTATCTTTCCGATCCTTTCCCTGCCTACAATATTATGCTTATGTAGTAGAACTCTCACCTATTATACAGTAAATCCTATTCTCTACTACAAGAGGTCTGAAGACATGATAGCCCAGATCCAATTTATACATGTAAGTCCAGAATGTGTACATTCCTGGCTTAAATAGCCTAGAAAAATCAGCTTTGAGTGATTCTGAGATATGATTTTTAGGCACCTTCATCTTTCTTCCTCTAATATTAGTCATGGCTATATCTCAGAATACCCGTGGGCCTCCTTTGATGCAAGGAGAGTCTGAATTTCTTCACGGCAACTCCATGTTGTGTATGAAACTAGTAGCTTTAAGGAATTATAAATTCCCAGTCACGTTGCCCTCATTGTACATCCTTTGGTATTATGTTCTCATCTCTTTCCTGAGAATATCTCCTGGGCAGACCCTGACCATCATTTTTGGACTGCTGATGTGTTTTACTCTTTTGCCACACACAAGTTAACCTGTTTGATGAAACAACACTCCACTCCGCCCCTGTTCCCCACAGTGATATTATCAGTGTTGAGAAGCACACGTGATACCGCTTGCTGCTTCAAGACATGGCCTGGTTTCAGAAACTGCATCTTAGTTCTAGGTACACTTTAGCTGAGTCCAACCAATTTCGTCAATGTAAGCCTGAACTTACATGGTACTATCAAAGATGGAGAAACAAAAGAGGGAGATGTGGTGAACCAAACTGGGAAATAGTGGACATGCGATCAGAAAACCTGATTTCATTTTAGCTTTACTTCTTGATTGCTGTGTGCTTTATGGCAAGACACTAGCTTGTTGAGTCTCAGTTTTCTCATTTATAAAATAAGGCCAGAGTCCCTCCTTCCCACAAGACACAGTAAGGATGAAATAAAGTCAGTGCCTTCGCTATATCGTATTAGTTGAATTCTATTCAATTAGGGCTGTTGGGATCTATTGGTCAGAATGTTAGATCACAGATTTGGATTTACCATAGTGTATGTTTCACTGACTCAACAAATATTTACGATGTGTCTCTTATATTTTAAGGCTGTGGTTCATGTATTGAGGAAAAACAGTGATCAAACTCTTGGGTAATGTACATTGTACTGGAGGTGCTAGGTACATACAGAAAGAGAAAGATGAATCTTTCAAAAACCATAGAGAATATCAGGGCCAGAAAATGATGGAGTTGTATGGGGTAGGTTGGCCAGGGAGAGTTTTCTTTTTTTTTTTTTTTTTGAGACAGGGTCTCGCTTTGTAGTTCAGGCTGGCCCTGAACTCACTATGGAGCCCAGGCAAGCGCTGCGAACTCAGCAATCCTCCTGTCTCTGCCTCCCAAGTGCTGGATTACAGGCGTGAGCCACCACGCCTGGTGTTCATTGTTGGTGGGCGTGAGTCTCCACGCCCAGCATTATATGTGGTTACTGGGGATCGAACTCAGGACCTTGCGCTTGCAAGGCAGACGCCGGAACCACTGAGCTAACCCTCCGGCCCCAGGGAGAGTTTTCTAACAGTGTCACTGAACAGAGAGATTACCCAGTTTCATCTTCTATCTCTGAAAAGCATAGCACCACACAAACAGCAGACAATGGGAGAAGAATGACTGGGGGAGAAAGGTTGGGGCTACTGTTAGGCTTTGAATGCCAAAGAGAAGTCATCACATAGGACAGGCCGGGAAAGCAAGTTATTGTCTGTAGGGCAGGAAATTTTCAAGGAGATACCTGGGAAGAAGGAACCATGTGAAGAGATTTGACTTTCAGTCTGCAGGAAGGTGTGCTGCCTTCACTCCCCTCTCCCTCCCTCCCACCTCTTTTTAACCCAGATTCATGGGAACCCAAGCAAGATAGACTCTGTGGGTTTATCTGTTCCCATGACTGTACACACTGCTTCCCTAAGACAGTTATCAAATAGTCCTATTTTGTGTGCAAATAATTTTTACTAAAAATCGGTCCAATTTAAGTTCATAAATTTTCCATTTAGGAGCTTGAGGGAGTATTTAGCCAGACATTCTTGTTTTATGGGTGGGGAAACTGAGGCTTAGGGTTTAAATGGAATGTCCGTGATCATACTAGTTAACTGATTAAAGAGAAGGGTAAGAATTCAGATCTTTCAACCTGTAAGGCAATATTCTTTCTGCTACCCATTGAAGAAATCACTTGATTTTGTTATGTTACATGGTGTTATAGAATCCAGTAGGCAGGTGTGTGTGTGTGTGTGTGTGTGTGTGCACGTGTGTGCATGCATGTATGTGTGCTTGTGTCTCTGTCAGATACACAGAGGCAGAAACCTTTACAAGAGAAATCACAAAGAATTTTGAACTTCAAACTAAAGACACTTCATTTAATAAAAAATGTATTGCTATCATCTTGAATTATTTCCATACTTAAAAGAAAGAAATTAAAAATTTCAGATAAGACTTTTAGGTAGCTTTTCTAAGATACATTTTAACTGTAGGCAAAGTAAACAAAGTTTCTGTTAGCAGGAAGCAATCAAAAATATAGTACCTTGCTGAAATGACCAATAGGCTCTTCTCAAGGTCAAGTAGGCTGAATTCCTGCTTCAATTCCTTATAACTGAATATTCAGCTATTTAAATATAAGATATACAAATATGTGTTACAGATTCATTTTCTTGTGTACAATAAATAGGTTGTGAATAACAATCATATTAAATAACATTTAGATTGTCAACGTTACCCACTGTTTAGGATTAACTAGTCAAGTTGACACTGGTTTTAAAAAGTGATTCATTTAAAAAAGTTGTTTTTCTAGAAATGTGGTAGTACTCTAAGTACTGAGTTGGACACAAAAAAAGTTAGAAAAATGTTTATATTGATATATTGATTGGTGACCTAGCAGGATTTTTATTCTACCTCAGATTTCTCAAATTAACATCTCTAAATCTGAAGCTTGATATACAGGTTTTCAGATTAGGGACCAACTATCTTGAATTAGAATGGGAAATCTAATTCTTTCATTTTAGACAGTCAGCTACAAAATACAGGCATGGAGGGGTTACCCACTTTCCGGGCCCCCCCTTCTGTCTCTCTTAAGGCAGAAGCTTTCTCTCTCAATAAAATTTTCCTACTCAAAAAAAAAATACAGGCATGGAATAATGTTTTATTTTGAATGATACAAATTTCTTTTTTAAAGTCTGTACTTAAAGTATCTTTCTAATTCTACTCTTGCTTCTTGTTTTGTAATTAAGTTTAAGGGCACTGGCCATGTCATACACACATGGGCCCACACACAGACACACACACATACACACACACTTATAAACAACCTCTTAAAACCTTCAACCAGTTCTAAAAACATTTTTTGGTAATTTCAAAACTATGCAACTGTCTTTTTCTCTGCAAAAGACTACATACACCCTGTTTCATTTTCTGTTACTTTCATGATTTCATAACTATAGTATGTATATATATACTTACTATAGTATATACTATAGTAATAGTATATACTATATGCTATATATGTATTATGTACTATAGTAATAGTATACTCTATATACTATAGATACTATATACTATAGTTAATAGTAGATACTATATACTATAGTAAGTATATACATACTATAGTTAGTATGTATCAGTTCATCAGTAGATTGTATTACTAAGTGACATCACTCTCTGTGTATTATAATTCTGCTGCTGACCTGATGGGCTGGTGCACTCAGAGTTTCTCCAAAGGCAATGGATGAAATCTCTATCTACCCACACTATCACCGTCAAGGACAGTACCTTTGAAATTTGGCAATAGTTCAGAGTTCCAGTCTATGGAATAGCCTTTTCTGTGCAAAGTGAGCTGGCCTGATGAGAGTCTGTGACCTCAGTCTCATGGACACCATAACCTGAGCAACCACATTGTTGTGTTAGTATGACTGTTCTTCAGGGCTCCAACTAGGTGATAAGTGCCGGGAGGTGGGAGGGGCTGCTGGTGCAGCAGCACTGCTCTCTGCTGGCCGGAGCTTGAGCTGGGCTGAGCCAACCAGAGAAACACGTAGTGATAGTAGGTACCACAGTCATTCCCTAGTTTTCCAAACTCTTTGAAATGCACTCTTCATTTCATCCTTGCAGAGATCCTGTGGAGTTCATATCTTCACATCTCCATTTTCTATAGAAGAAATGAGAGTCCAGGAGGGCTGAGGCACTTTGCCCAGGATTATGCAGTTGGGTGGCCAAACTTGGTTTTAAACCAGTGTTTCAGATTTGCGTAGAATTCACACAGGTTTTCATAGGAGACTGGAATACTTGAGGTGAGTGTGCATGTGTAGGAAAGGGTGACAATGGAAAAATTAAATGCAACTAGATTGTGGAGGACCTTAAATACCATAGCAAAGAATCTGGGTCTTAGAAAATATAGAGAGCAGAGAAATGCACATTTTATTTTAATTGAAGGATGGTTTACATAGTTACATAAATCCCTCACAAAATGAGTGCCTCCTGCTGTCAATCCTTTCCCTCAGGAAATGGGGATGGAACTGGCTTCATCAGTTATCTGAGGTCACATGAGAAGTGAACAGCCACCAGGCAAAGACAGGTATCGATAGGTTCAGGCAGTGAGAAATGCTACTGCTAGTCCTTAAAGACTAGTCCTTATTCTGTATGGCACTAGGGAAGGGGAAGCAATGCTTCACCAGATCTGATAAAAATGTAATCATCGTTTTATCCCTTTAAATAAATATATTTTCATTCCTCATGTTTCAGGAACCTCCCTACAAACTATCTTTTCAATTGAGCCATATATGTTGTGCTACAACTTTAGCTCCTTCTGAGAATGAGCCAGCAGATGCTAATTATAAAGGGAAAGTTGTTTCCCTAAAACCCAAATTGAATTTTTGCTTTTTTTTTTTTTGAGACAGGGTCTCACTTTGTAGTTCAGGCGGGCTCTGAGCTCACTATGTAGCCCAGGCAAGCCTCGAACTCAGCAATCCTCCTGCCTCTGCCTCCCAAGTGCTGGGATTACAGGCATGAGCCACCATGCCTGGCCCAAATTGAATTTTTATGGAAATTTACACAGTTCTGATATTGTCTCCTGGGTTGGTTGCATCTTTTGCTTAAGTTAGAAATACTGAAATTTTCCCCAATGAGCCAAAGACCCAGGCTGCCTTCACTGTCACCATTATTCCTAGCAGGGGAAGAATTGAGGGTATGAGGCCTATGTCAGATAATCCAGATTGGCTTTACAGCCACTTTGAAGTCTTTCTGACCTACAGAAATGAATCCCAAACAGTGTAGTATTGAAGATATTTCTAATCTTTGGGGAGCTATGTGCCTGACATTGGTTTACGATCAAAATCCCAAGGTGTAGTTTTTCTAACCACCTCAAGGAGAACGTGGGCTTGAACACTAAAGTGGTTTCCCAAGAGCAGGCCCATTTACACAGCCAGTAATATGCGTCCAAGGCAATGAAAGACTTTATGTCATATCTCAGTGCACACATGCACGAGGCCAGAATTACAGGTGCCAGGGGAGCTTTAATCTTGTATTTCTAGACATGTATGGGTTTCACATGTTACCGGAATCTGACATTCCAGTAGCAGAATTGTTCTTTCTGAATATGTGGGAATTTCTTGACTTGCGTGTGTTTCAGAAGCCTGAAAGTGAACAATTCTGAAATACTATTCATACAGCTAAAATGTGGAAACAAACAGATTAAAGTTATAAAATTACTCTTTGTAAGTTGTCCATGACTTAATGTCATTAGCCTTTATATAAAGGGATATATCTAGATTGAAATTCATGTCTGTGGAGTCATTTTATCTTTAGACATTTATGACTTATATCATTCATCTAGTCATTTATCCAAAGTTGAATAGCACTGCCAGATTCAGTCCTCTGTAGAGTAGTCATATTAATGGACAAGATCGAGATATTTGAATGGTCCCCCCCGAGACATCTGGAGAGTGGAAGTTTCGCTGCTTCCTAATTGTAAATATGACTAAAGAATTATTACTGATTGGGGGAATCTCTGCTTAGGATTATAATACCATTGTAGAGATGACAACCAGTTTATAGTCTCCATTCCTCTCTAACTTAGCTAATGTTAGTCCATTGCATGGACATTTTTGGAAATCTGGGGCTTTAGCCATGGAGGCTTCTTCTTATTCACACTTTTTCATCTTCAATGCCTCTACTTATGTATTACCAGGGAGAAAATTCCTAAAAGTGAAAAAATAAAAGAGAAATGGCAAGACTGTTACTCATACTTAAAGGATAAATATGTTATACAAAGACTACTTACAAATCAGTTAGGAAAGAATCACTTGATAGAAAAGCTATGAGTAGGCAGTGCTAGAAAAATAAATACAAATGAGCAATCAACATGCGAAACAGAATCTCAAATCTGTGATAAAGATATTCAAGTAAAAATATGAAGTTCTAATACTTGTGAACCTGGAGGCTGTCAAAAATTAAAAATGTTAGAAAGAGTAAAGCAAATTGTCTCTGTCTTACCCCTTTATAAGCTTATAATGTGTTACAGTTCTTTGAGAAAGCAACATCTATTTGACAAGCTAGTATTTATACAGTTGGTAGTATTGTAATTCCAATTCTAGTTTGCATGTGTGTGGTACTAGAAACTGAACTCAGGATCTTGTGTTTACAAGGCAGGCAGTACCACCACTGAGCTAAATCCTCAGTCTTTCCAATTCTAAAAATTCCCCTTATAGATAGGTTCATTCAGATACCATAAATATATATGCAAGATATTTACTGTAGCATTCTTTGTAATGGCAAAAAATTGGAAACAACCTGTGTCCATTAATAGTACTAGATAAATAAATTAGTGAAGATTCATATAAAAATACCATACCACTTTTAAATGTGATAAAATCAATTGCCATATACCATACGCTGATTTACAACATTTCAAGGTATTTCAGTACATGAGGAAAAAAAGAAAGTTGCAAAGTATGTAATCCCACCTAGGTTAAAAAACTAAAAACAATTACTTATGATAATGTCTAGGACAATTTCTAGAAAGATATGCAAGAAATAATTAGCTGAGCCTGTGTGCCTCAGAGGATGGAAGTGTAGACTATTACTTTTCATAGTATAAACCTGTTGAGTCTGTTTTCTTTACTCATTGGTGTACGTTACTTCTATACTTAAAGTTAAGAATGTAAAAAATAGAAGCACTATTAGAAACAGACTTGTAAAGACCATTATATTCCAAATGTACTGATTCTGGTGCCTGTGGGATCCCATTTTTCAGTAAATACAGTGACAAACAGTTCAAATGAGGATTTGACACTCAATTTCTTTTTTTTTAATTGAATTCTTTATTGGTACATTTTATATATAGTTCATAATCACACTCAACACTGGGGAAGTTGTACCATTATATGACACAAATTAATTCTCATTTTTACCCATATCCCTACCCACCCCACCACCCTCCCACACCCTATATACATGTGCTTTCTTTTCCTTTGCAAATCATATTTATTCTTTTCCCTCATTACTTTCCCCTACCACATTCCCTTCGAATATTTCCTATTTCACAAAATCTATCATACACTGTAGAACTCATTTACATCTACAGGTTCTCATACCAGAGAAAAGATATGGTATTTACATATCTATGGCCTATTTATTTCACTTATTAGTGTGACACTCAATTTCTAACCTCAGCTCCACCTCACACTGGCTGTGGGATCTCAGGCAAGTCCTTCACTTCCCTACTACTCATGTGAAAGTTCTCCTGTGAAAGGTTTTCTCACATGTAAAATGCAGCTATGATTTCAAAATTGTCTTTCCTCTTCCATGTTCATATGCCTTTGGCCCTCAGCAGTCTTTGTACTGATGTATTTTGTATTGGGGGTGAATGACTGAACCTCTCACAGAGGCTGGGCTGGTCCTGTGTGGCTCTTCTCTTGCACTCGTTGGGCTCCGTCTCCTCTGGCGACCTTCACAGCCAGCTGAAGCCTGGGCCCGGGAGGTGCTGTGCTCTCTCCAGGTGAGTGTACTTGCTGCTGGGTGACACTGCAGCCGTCCCAGCCCCTTTCCTTCACATTAAGGCAAACTAAGAATAGGGTCTAATTCTGCTCTGGGTCCTTACACTCTTTTCCAAAATTTAGTCTCGTTTAAAAACCAAAACGTACTTGGCCCCTGGACTTTTTGAAAATCCTGTTTAATTAAAGGGAAGTTGAATTTGTCTGGTTTTGATTCATTTGCACTTAACTCTTAAGAAAACAATATTGTAAAGACTCATTTGATGTCCAAGAAGAATGTTGAACCTCTTAGTGAGTTTTCTGGGAGGCTTTTTTTCTTCTTCTTAAAACAGGAAGTGGTGCCTTGCTATGCACAAACGCACTCAACCCCAAAAGGCCCCAGTTCAGTTTGAAACTGTATCACGCAGCATGTGCATGGGCCTCATGCTCCCAGCTAAAGTTGTTCTTCCCTCTAAGACTCACCTAGGAGCAAGAGACTCACTCACCTTCCATCTAAGAGGGAAGCGAACTAAGCAAGAACAATCATAGGTTACAGAAGAAAAACACAAAGTTATTTATCTGGCTTTCGGCTCTACTGTCCATCCTAACCCTGAGGACATATTCCTGCTTGATCCTTGTAACAGCCATGTGATGCCTGCATTATTCTCAGTTTGGAAAGGCTGGGTGACTTCCTTAGGTTCATACATTCAGGCAGACAGGGGAAAGCAATCTTTTAAGCCCATTCCTGTTCACAGCCAAAGTCCATAGAACTTTGCCACTGTGCTACACCATCAGCAAGAGGGGGCAGTCTAATGAGGGAGTTGTTGTTTGTTTGTCTTTTAGTGACAACTATGCACAGGCTGATAAGATTCCTTAAACCACTCCACATCCCTCCACCTTCAAGAGGGTCAAACCCCTGGGTGTCCTGGTGAGAGAAAGTACGTGGCTTTGCTGGCAGCAGTGGCGATCAGGCAAGAGACTGTGAAATGAGCATGTTCTGTTTGACCATAATGAGCTGAGGACATGATTAAAAATAGGCTTGTACCTTAGCAGAGAATAGCACATTCTTTGCCCTGACAGTGCTTCCTCTTCCATCTTCCTGCCTTTTCTCCTTTTCTTTTATCTCTTCCTCCAACTCTTGCCCTTTGAAAAATTCTCTTTCACTCATATACTTGTAAAATTATACATAATTTTTTTTAATCCCAGATTTGAGAGGCTATAAGAAACACAAAGAGGGGAATGTTGGGCAAGGTTAAAAGGAAACCGTGGAGCAAGGCCGACTTCAGGCTCCAGTTTCTCCTGAATAGTATTTCTTGTTATTTCAAGGCTGATTGACTTATAACTGCATCCAAAGCCACCTCACATCAGTTCCTTTTATCAGCCCAAGTGAGACTTCCTGTGGCCTGGCCCAGCTTCCTGATATATTTCCTTTTTCCTTTGGCAGAACAAAGAAAACCATAACTCCAAGGATCCCTGGGAGCAAACATAATTTAGCACTGAAGGACCTATTATTTTAAAATTTTCATTCTCAGTGTGTAGGACTGAGGGCGCCTTTGCATTTTTCACAGTGCTCTGTGCAGCAGGGTGATGAAACCCACGTGTAATTACGGGGAGTTGACAGTCCACTTGAACTCATCCTGGATGTAGTTTCATTTGGAAAAAGCACTTCTGCCTGTGCCCACATGCACCATCAAGAGTAACATGGAATACCTTTCTATATAGTATTTAGCCTTTCATTTGCCTATTTCAGCACAACAGATTGGTAAAAGTTTTCTGTTACTTAGAGATGTTCACTCATCTGTCTTTGGCATTCTTACTCTAAAAGCATGTGCAGAGGAAAAAAATCTTCAAAATGTCTCCAAAGGATCATCAAAGTCACTTGCAGAAGAAATTCTAGGCATTAGAATGAGTTGTTGCTTTCTTCTTTTTCTGGAAGTATCCCGTATCACCCCGTGTCACACAGTCCCACAGTCTCCTATATGTATTGTTACTGGAAGACCTTCAGGAATGACCCAGGATAAGGGAGCACTATTAACAGAGTTGCTTGTATCTTTGTTGTATCATCCAGAGCAACTGTCCCACACAGCCAAGTTACCATACCTCACCCAGTGCTCTTAGAAGGTAAGAGATCATCACAGAGAAAAGATCACTGAGGCTTTAAGATACAGTGTACCCAAAGATGAGAACTGCACAAGAGACAGTAGGAGCAGAGCTCAAGGATTCATGTGTTCTAAACAACATATTACAGGACGAGGTATTTTTCAGAGCCCAGAAAGCAAGGCCCATTGAATCCACATGTTGAAGCTCTGTTTGTTCCTCAGTCCTAGCTTCTAACTATTATCACACTACACTTGGGAAACTGAAGAGTACAGTTTCCATAAGGACCCTTGAGCCACCTAAGCCATCAGGGAGCCACCTATGTAGGTCTTTCTCTTTATAGGAATCCCTGATTTGGGGTGGAAAACATTGAAACTGAACTGTACTCAGTAGCAAGAGTCATCTCTAAGAAGACTCATCCTCGTTAATCCATACTAATTTTTCTTTACTCAGTCCCCATGTGATCATCTCTAGAAGAAAATAGGTTCACAGGATACTCCTAAAGAGGAAGATAACTCCAAAACAATCCTGAATGAGGAGCAGATGAGGTTGGGTCTGGGCAGGACTGGCATACTTGGTCTCACATAACTACTTGGCCATGCCAAGAGGAAAGAGAATGACTGTGCCCAGGGGCACTGTCTATTCGGCCAGCCCTGTAACCATGTCTGTGATTCACTGGGTTCCCCAGAGCCAAGATATGAGCCTTGGCTCTCTCTGTAAACACCTGTTGGCTCAAAGGGCACCGTTTTCTTGCCCAAACCAAGCCTTTAGGGCCTGGGGTATAGTTCAATGGCTAAGTCCTTGCCTAGGATGTATGATGTTCTTGTTTTGAACACCAGCACTAGAAAAAACAAATAAACAGGGCTCTTAGTGCAACAGAGGGCCTCCCTAGAGCTCAGGGATTTGGGAGGCATTTGGGCTTTTTGCATTTTTCTAAAAAGGGTAAAGACTTTTTTATAGAGGTCCAGTTAGGGCTAGAGATTTAGTTCAGTGGTTCCAGCACCTGCCTAGCAAGCACAAGGTTCCTGCTTTGATTCTCAGTAACCACATACAACAATACTGGGCATGTTGACTCCCGCCCACCAGCAATAATTACCACATACCACAGTGCTGGGCATGGTGGTTCATGCCTGTAAATCCCAGCACTTGTGAGGCAGAGGCAGGAGGATTACTGAGTTCAAGGCTTGCCTGGGCTACATAGTGAGCTCAGGGTCAGCCTGAACTACAAGTTGAGACCCTGTCTCAAAAAAAAAAGAAAAAAAAAAGAACAAGTTTGGCTGACTTCTAAGATGTCATTTAGGGAAATGGGCACACAAAATTATTCCAGGGCACCACTGGGGAGCATCCTATACATTTTTGCTGCTCTAGGCTTTTAAGTGCTTCCTTTTGGAGCTCTGTGGATCTTTCTATACCATCTGGGCCTGCAGTGCCATAAAGGAATCTCTCTCTTCCTGAATTTGCCACCACCCTGGAAGGTCTTGTGGCTGAGTCAGGGGCAGGCCATGGGGTTTGGCTTATACCTCACTGGAATTCACTTTCTTCCCATCAAAATGGGTTGAGTATGACCCAGAGCATCCTTTGTAAAAAGTTGAAAACTTTATGTGTATTTCATGGGATATTTCCCATGCCTGTTTCTGATTCATTTCCAATTAAAGGCTCAAAATACTGGTTTTGTAAGAGCTCTTTGATGATTCCAATTCTGTTGGTTCATCTTTTCTTTCCTCCTATGCATCCACCAAAGTTCAATAAACGTTGCTCAGATATTTGCATGCTTAATTGCTGAAAGTAATTTGAAACAGAAGAGGTTGTTTCATTAGAGTGCAGAGTACAAGCACGCTGGAGAAAGTATGAGAGATGCCTTAGTGTAGGTAAGCTATGGAAAATAACGGGTGATGCTGTAGGCGGACCCCTTCCCCTGAGGGGCATTGGTTTCTCTTTGCTCAGGTCCTCTGGATGAGGGGAGTGTCCCTCCTCCTGTAGTCAGCTGGCATTAGCAAGTACTCAGCTGAGCAGTCAGTCACATCAGTTGGGGTGTTCTGGGTTCTAACTCCCTTCTGGATTTAGACTCTGGATTTCAACTCCCTTCTGTCTGGATGGTCCCAGGCTTGAGTCACCCGAGTTCTGTGCCTGGTCTTATGTTAGGACAGCTGGTAACTTGGGGCATCTTACCTACTCTTTCTAATCTCAGCTTCTCCAACCATCCAACAGGATAAAGGCTAGTAACAATCTCTTCTCCCAAGATTTGGTACAAATCTGAAATACTGAACTGGGATCACTGAGCGTCTTGAAGAAAAATATTAATTAATTAATTGATTGATTGATCAATTGATTGATACAGTTTAACTGACAGCTGAGTAGCTTATTATCAAGTTCTTGTTACCAATTATAAAATATGTAATGCTTCAAATTCTCAGTCTTATTTGTGTTTTAGTAAAGAGAAATAACTCACCCCTCTCTATTGTCAATGGCTTGGTAGCAACACTTAATTAGGAAAGTTATAAAGCTTTGTTAAAACTTCATGTACCGGGCCGGAGGGTTAGCTCAGTGGTTCTGGTGCCTGTCTCGCAGGCGCAGGGTCCTGAGTTCGATCCCCAGTAACCACATATAATGCTGGGCGTGGAGACTCACACCCACCAACAGTCAACACTGCATACCACAATGCCGGATGTGGTGGCTCACACCTGTAATCCCAGCACTCGGGAGGCAGAGACAGGAGGATTGCTGAGTTCGTGGCAGCTTGCCTGGGTACCATAGTGAGCTCAGGGCCAGCCTGAACTACAAAGCGAGACCCTGTCTCAAAAAGCAAAACAAACAAACAAACAAACAAACAAAAAATTCATGTACCTTGGAAATACAAGGGCCTGAGTTTGATCACCGGTATCAGAAAAAAAAAATAAAACTTTGTGTGTACACAGTATACTGCAATATGAAATGCTGTGCTCTCATCTGAGACAGGTGACACAAAATCTTATGAAATTGGCAGGAAAGTGGTGGAGTGTTTGTTTCTAGCTTACTGAGACAATAACAGAAAATGGTTCTATAAAACCTACATGCAGATTGAAGTTTGAAAATCTAGCTTCAATCCCACTTTCTTTTTCTTTTTCTTTTTTTTTTAGCTCTGTCTTCTTGGGCCAGATGTTAACTTCTTAACTCTCTATCCATAAAAAAAGGATAACAGTCAATAATAGTAAGTTTTCTGTCTTGCTAATTATTAGCTTCAAAAGAAGTATGAAAGTAAAAGTACTTTATAATTGTTAAGTGCTGTACAAATGCTAATTATTATAACCTAGGTTATTCTTCTCATGTTACTTGAATTTGTTGGTTGGTTTATCATTTGTCTATAAGAATTCCAAAGACATTTGCCTTTGATAAATTTGTCAGTAAGCCACTTACAGACTCTTTGCCCATACAGAGTCCATCCCTACCATTCCATCAGTACAGTCCAAGTATCCCATATTTCTTTCCCTCCCTTATATCCGGCCATTGTTCCAGTCCTGAAACTCCCATTCCAATCAATGGGGGGTTTTTACGTAAAAAGCCAAAAATGATGGCCGGATATGAGTGTGGCTTCAAGAATTCCAGGCTGTGCTGCTGATAATAAGACTTATGGCAAACAGAAAACATCAGAAAGACTGATTCTCTTGTCCAACCTATTACCTCACCCCTTCTAAATTTTATATTAATTTTAATCTTTTGGGGGAATTACTTTCAGGTTTCTTTCTCCCTTTATTCTCTCTCCCTTGACTCTTCAAGAACATCCTAAACTACCAAAAACATTATTTTTTACAATACTGCCTAGTTTCTAATTGTTCATCTGACTGACTGGCCAGGTACCTTCTGGCTATTTCCCTCGCTCAGCTGGGTGTACATCTACTGTTACTCTAAAGTCCTTGTGAAGTAGGGGAAGAGGATACAGGATCAGGCCTGAAATTGATCCATTCAAAGAGGAGCTAAGATTTCACCCTTTCTGTCTCTCTCTCTCTCCCTCTCCCTCCCTCCCTCCCTCCCTC
>PVIC010003022.1:0-19794 GCA_004025085.1 Thryonomys swinderianus
TCCTCCTGTCTCTGCCTCCCGAGTGCTGGGATGACAGGCGTGAGCCACCATACCTGGCACTGTGGTATGTGGTATTGATGGCTGGTGGGTGTGAGTCTCCACACCCAGCACTGTATGTGGTTACCGGGGATCGAACTCAGGACCTTGTGCTTGCGAGGCAGGTGCCAGAACCACTGAGCTAAATCTCTTTGTATCCATCTCTTGATCCCTTCCTTGTTTGTACATATCTGTAGGACAGAATGTTTACATTTCTTGTGTGCAATTTGTGAATGGCCATATTTCTAATTGAAGAGTTTATTTGAGATAAATGATACCACTTCAAAGCCCTGCACATAAGGTCAAGTATTAGATTTGGGCAAGACAGTCATCAAAGCAGACAATTTCAGTGACACTATAAAGTAATACAGCAATTTTGAAGAGCATTTTAGAGAACTTAGTGAAATCAGGTATGTATATCACACAGTCCCACAGTTACACCTCGGTTACACCAAAATCTACTGTTGCATGGGCAGAGATGATGGAAAATAGAAGGTATTAGTGTTTCTACAGCAGGTGAAAAATCAAGACTGTCCATTCAAAATGGAACAATTTTCAGTCTACCCAAATGAAGGTCACACAAGTAAGCAAGAGACAGGGGAGCATGTGTCTTTTAAACTGGTTCTAACAGTGATCTAAGAGCAACCTGCTCAGCTCTCCATCATGAGAAATAAGTGAGTGAGCGAAACTTGGTGGATAAGCACCGTGGGTGCCGCGCAGAAGTCCAGCCTGGCGCTTGCTGCCTACATACAGATGTGAGCAGTTCTCAGAAGCAAATATGTGAAGGAGATATAAGCAAATTTAGAAATACAGGATTCTGTATTTCTGTATAAGTGGTATAAACCTTATTAATTGCAAGCAAAATTACTTATTGCACATAAATAAATAAACACGTATGAGTAAACTAGCAGACACATATCAAACTTTAGCCAGCTTGGAATTTCTCAGAAAAAAAAATTTCTCTGGAGTCCCTTTTAGGGAAAAATATTTAATAACTAAATGGAATCAATTAGAGGTTAAACCCAAATAAATGCCATAGGAATTAAAAAGACATAAAAAGTTCACAAAGAAAATCCATTAACAAGGTTAATAAAATAGATCCAAGAATATTTTTAAATCTAATGAAAGAAAATTAACAATATGAATATATGGATAGCATATCTAAAAGCTTGTAAAACTACCTATGCAAAGGGCATACTCTAATCACTACAGATTATCTCAACAATTAATAATTAAGGGATAAATACAGAAGCTGAATGCTAAAACCTTGAAGATTAATTCTAGATATAGAAGATATTTTTTAAACTGTGTTTTCATCTATTTGGGTTCTCTTATCCTTTCTATGTCTAAAAAATAAGAGTGTAAAAGGCTGTATCACGTGTGAGTAATTTTGTTGATTTTAAGAAGCCTGTGTTAAGGGTCTTTAAGAGAGTGATACAAAACTAGACGAAAGAGCAGCTGAGACTTTCTACTCCTCAGGAGAGTGTGGGAGTGATGGAGTCATTAGGTCAGTCCATAAAAGCTAGAAGTCACACATAGCTCAACGGTAGGAACAGAGGCCCTGAAACACCCTTTCTGCTCTGTTCCACGCAGATATCAATGGAGTCTCTCTATGCCGTGTCTCAGCTTCAGAGAAACATTTGCTCAGGGTTTTGTGGTGAGCCTTTATCTTATGTCACGGTATGATTTTATTTTATTTCACTTTTACTTTGCAGGATTGTTTTCAACGGTTTAAAAAAATGGGTGATACAAATACTGATCCTTAATTTTTTCCTGGAATGACTGAATTACAGCACAATGATCCTTCATGGGGTCATTTAGCACGTGGGCAGCGACCGCAAAGCGGATGTTTCCAAAGCCCACGGTGACCTCCCACTCACCACGCAGAATCCACACACACGCTTCACTCAGGACCTCATTGGAAGTGACCTGTCTATCATCCGGCCGAAGCACTGAGCTTCCCTCATCTTTACAAAAGTACAATTCACAAGTAGACACAGAAAAAGGAATATTTCATACTTCAAATAACATCAGAGGTGAAGTCAATAACACTGGCATGGTGGAGCAAAAACATCCCAGCTCGCTTGTTTATTCTAATATTATGCATGTTTATTCTAATATTAGTCACGATGCAGAAACCATCTAATTGTTTATTACCAGATGAGCAGAGGAAGAAAATGAGCTTCATATACAGAATAGAATACTACAGAAAGTATAAGAACAAGGAAACTCTGTCTGAATGGAACTGGAGGATATCATGCTAACAGAAATTAGCCAGGTATCGAAAGATTAATATGATCTGTCTTGTGTATAGAATCTTAAAAAAAGAAACAGAATAGCAAAGTAGCCACTAGATATCAGGGGAAGTAGAGAAATGAAGAAAGGGCAGACATTGGTTATAGGATCCAAAGTTTCAGTTAGATCAGAGGATTATTTTTATTAATTCATCAGACTGCATGGAGACCTTAATTTAAATAATGCATCATATATTTTAATATTGACAAAACAATACATGTTAAGTGTTCTCAGCACAAAAAACCATGTGCAGCATAGTGCTTGACACACAGCGTACTTAACAGATTGCTGCTGTGGACTGGATATGTTTCCTTATATCCTGAGAATCTCAGATTTATAATGTACTATTAACTATCCTGGTTTTTATCATTACTCAAAGAATATATAAATCAAAATATCATATTATACTCCATAAATATGTACCATTATTGTGTTTCAGTAAAAAAGAATAATATATATATATGAATATATGTAGAAAGGAAAAACTATAAAACAAAAATATATCTCTTGTATGCTATGACTTTGGAAATGGAAATTAGATATGCAAACTGTCTCCACTTATATTAATCATGGAAATGAGTTTTAAAAGTATAAATTTAAAGCAAATTTTTAAAATATTAAGTTTAGCAACCTCCAGATTCAAATTCACAGTAAGTGTTGCTTTTCAAACACAAAATTCTGTTACCCCTTTCTAGGGGAACACAATATACTTTATGTTTCTATTCAGAATTAATTCTCATCGAAATCCTTGAGATTTAATTTTCATGTGGAAAATGAAAGAAAGATATATATATATTTTTTTGAGACAGGGTCTCGCTTTGTAGTTCAGGCTGGCTCTCAGCTCACTATGTAGCCCAGGCAAGCCTCGAATTCAGCAATCCTCCTGTCTCTGCCTCCCAAGTGCTGGGATGACAGGCGTGAGCCACCACACCCGGCACTGTGGTGTGTGGTATTGATGGCTGGTGGGCGTGAGTCTCCACGCCCAGCATTGTATATGGTTTCCGGGGATCGAACTCAGGACCTTGCGCTTGCGAGGCAGGTGGTGGAACCACTGAGCTAACCCTCCGGCCCAAGAAATAGATTTTTTAAAAACCTCATCATTCACTAACTTTGTGAATTTTATCATATTGTTACCAAAAATCTTAGATTTAACTCTAACTCAAAGATGAAAAACAATAAAGAGAAATAGGGAATGTATTCCTATGGTTGCTTTGTTTTATTTTGTCTATTACCTATTCAAGGGAATCCTTTATAATTTTCTATCATTTATTTTTCTCATTTCCCTTCATAAATCATGTCCAGGACCTACCAAGGACCATATAGGGAGTCGCATACTTGCTGTTTGATGACAGTTTCCAGGAGATAAAAACAGACCGCGAGCTGGGCAGTCAGGTGTTTGGCCCAGCCAGGGAAAACTGTCCGGCGCAGCTCCTTCCATGGATGACAGCAGTGCTTGCAAAGCTCGTGATCGGGGTGGGAGTTGCAGAGGGGCAGCAGCGGGCAAGAAGCAGCCCCAGGGTCAGAGGAGACGAAGTGAACGAACCCGTACATGAGCGCTGTCACCGCCAGGAAGACCCGCTTCCTGCAGAGACGGAGATCAACGGGACTCGGCACCACCGTCCGAGCTGTTTCTGCACAAACCGGAGTCACGTTTCGTTCAGGAAACACTTTAATTTTTCGACATCTTCATGAGACTCTGGCATTCCAAGAGAGGGTGCAATTAGTGGTGCACAGTGGTACAGGGGATTCTCAAGAGGAGCAGAATCCACACCAACTGTATGTTTGATTACGTGAAGGGGTGTCAGGCGGGCTCACAAGAGCAGGGCCAGGAGAGCCCACAACACCTGCCTCACCCAGAGAGCGGAGGACAGAGCAGCTGCTCGGCCAGCACGTGCAGAAGCCTCAGAGCAAGAGGGGCCGAGTGTGCAGCACCAGCCGAGGTCTCCGGCTGGCAGGTCCGTGATACGAGAGTCTGTGCTGAGACTGGTGTCCGCAGGTGAGAGCAGGAGACAAACCCACCTCGCCAAGGGGACTGGAGCGCTTCCACACCAGGAGCACTGCCTCCTCGCCCCCCTCTCCGTCCTGTCCAGCCTGCAGGCTGCTGCCGCCTGCCATCGGCCTGGGATTCTCTCCCTCCTTGCTGGCCGACACGTCCGTCACCCGCAGACACACTCAGCTGTGTGTGCCGCCGGCTGGGTGGTCCTGACTCTGTCCAACCTGACATGGCACAATTGACGGCCACAGCTGAAGAAAGAAGAAAGGCAACTTTATAAAAGTAAAGTATCTGAGAATATTATCTGCTGTTTGGGGAATCTAGACATCGTTAGGTTTTATCATGCCTTTAGAGATAATCTCACATGTAAGAGTATTTTTATTACAAAGTGAATGTTTAACCTTACAATCCTCCCATGTATTATTGTCATCAAAAATATTTCTAGGTATTTGTTTTTGGATGAAGATGTCATATCATGAAAAGAGAATCTTATAGAATGATCTTGAACTCTTCTGAAGTGTTAGTTGCAAGAAATAGGCAACAGCAAGACTCTACCTGGGACGCTAATGTTTTCGTGTCTCTTCTGAAGCCAACTCAGTGGTTAATAAAGAAAGTATGTGAAAGCTGAACTCTCCCTGAGGGTCTCCGACACCCTCACACACACACACACACACACACACACACACACACTCACACTCAGACATTCTATCCATAGATATGGAAATAGATTAATATGTACAGTATTACTCAGTTCATAGATAAATTAATTGATGATAAACAGATACCCAGAGAGATAGATTCATAAATAGACAATGTTGATAGATATAGATGTTTGTTGCGGCTGTTTTTCCAGGACTAAACACCAATGGAAGGTCTCGGGTCATTATATAATTGCTCTGAGGTCTATTTTCCTGTGTCAGTAGAATAAGAACGATACCCTCCTCACTCGGAATGTTCTCATGAGTACTGAAGTCAGCCGAGCTTTAAAGAACTCTTAGTAATTACAGTCAATCTCTTACTCTTGCTTGGTTTCTGAACTCCAGATTTCACGACTGAATTTGTTTTGAAGAGATAGCATCACAGAGCAAAATCACATATAATTTTCATTCCATTTGCAGTAATGTCAGAAGGAAGTGTAACCTTTCAAATGGAACATGGAGAGATAAACTGAATGAAAGCTGTGAAAAGCTTGTGCACTAAAGACTGAAAAATGCTACTGAACGACATTTTTTAAAGCATGATAAGTATAAAAATACACAATTTTATGAGTCAGAATAATCAATATTTTAACACGGTGATTTTCTCCATAGATACAACACAATCCCAATCAACATCTTAACTGTCCATTTAAAACAAACTTACAGACATGCCCTTATAGCCAATTGATTTTCAGTAGTGTTTCCCAGAATCCAGTAGAGAAAGAATAACATTTTGAAAACATAGTTCTAGAAATAAAAATGAAGCTCAACATTTTCCTGTAAACACAGAAAGTAAGTGGAAGTGGATCGTTGACTTGGATATAAGAGGTTAAACTATAAAACTTAGTGGAAAACACTGTCACCACAGGATTGGGAAGAAAAACCATTTAGAACAGTTTCCAAGGTGGTAGGAAGAGAAGAAAAAGTGGAGACTTCACTGTGCTGATTCTTTGGAGGGAAGGCACAATGCGTGGGAGCAGACACGTGGGATAGCAGTTAGTGTGAACTGTGGACTCGAGGGACAGTATACGCACAAGTACATCTACCGTCCATATACGCGTACCTATGGGTTTGGGTGACTTTGGGCCACTGTTAAGTCTCCTCCCTGTTTTAGCTATAGGATGGAACAATGCGTCACGTGAGCCTGTGGTAATGACACCATCGCTTAAAGCAATGCCTGTGTGTGTGAGGCGGTGTCTGCTCGGCGTCCTTCTGTCTGCTTAAGTCCTCGCTTCTTCACCGGCTCCTGAAATCCACACTCAGCGGCTGCAAATCTGTCTGAGGGAGAAGGACCGAGGGGTTCAATCACAAATGCCCTGGGCCCAGCATGTCCCAAGCAAGGTCAGAGTGGTCTTCGTGGGGAGTACCAGGTCAGTGATGGTTAACTGATTAGGATTTCCTACTTTATGTTTCTTTCTCTGATTTCATTTCCAGAAAAGGGTCCCCTTTCCATGTCGGCTTCTGTACTTTTGGTTTTCCTTGTATTCGGGCCTCACAGTGATTCCCGGTCATGTGACTCACTCCAGCCTCACAGAAACCATGAAAAGAATGTCCATACCCACTGTGGAATTGCACACACAAGTCTAGTTGGTGAGCTCTTTGGTTAATGCCCAGTCTTGTGAGTCCAGTGCTCCGGGGTCCGTGTCTTCTCAGGGGAGGGCTGACCCCGTGAACGGGGTGGGGGCGTCTGGGTGGCCTCTGGGCCGGGAGACCGTCCTGCTTGAAAGGCTCCGGGGGACTTTGTGAATTGTCTGTTTTGATATATGTCCCAGGACACTCAGCCTTAAACCCTGAGTTTAGCTATAGATGCACTCGTATCTTCAACTGCTCTTCTCTGAGTTACTTATGTACCTGATTTTCATTACTCTGCATAGCATTTCCTTTTTTCTATCATATTTAATCTCAAAATTTTCAAAACAAATTTGAACAAGGATTTAGAACAAATTTAGAGTGGGTCTCAAAATTCAAGATGTTTTCCCTTGAATTTGTATGAGGTCCTTCAAAATGAGAAGAAATTGTGAAGTAAAATGCTATTTGAAGAAAAATAGCAGCACTCTCCCTACCTGTCTATAGTATAGATGTCTATTTACACCTATATTTTAGAGATGCACTTTTCCTCTGCATGAGAGTTCATACTGTCAAGTTATTTGATGAGAATTTAAATTTATTTCAACCACTGAAATAGGAAATACTGCTTGACACTGTACCATTCATAAAATTATAGTAGCCATGGATTTCTGCCATTTCTTCTCATGTTTTTGTTTTATAGTTCCCTGGGTGTAGTGCATTAGCATGGGGTGACCTGGCCAGGCGGTCGCTGCGGAGACAGTGGAGCCCATGGGGTGACCCCCTGGGTATCCTAGCAGCGTGTAGGGCAGAGCCACACCGGGCTATTTCTCCCTGCAGGTGCAAAGCTAGCTGGCTGGGGAATGGGGACTTCGGAGTGCAAACATCCTTCCAGGTCTGAGTTGAACTAATTTTCATCATGTCTGTGTATTTATCCCCTAGTAAAAGTGATTAAATCCATTCCTTGAAAGGGTACAGTGTTGGTCTTAGTTTACTGCTCAGTAACGTTTTGTGTTCTCTTTGTGGAGTAGAAATGGGCCCTCACGTGGGAACAGGTACAATACAGTGAACTTGGTGAGTGAACTTCTGACTGCAAACCATTCAGTTATGCCCGTGGGTCATTAAGAGGTGCATTCAGACACCTCTCTTGTCCTTTATTTTAGTTTTGTGTAGAGGACGTCAGTCTCTCCATATGGTACGGGAGCACTTCGCTCTTTGTGGGAGTTTCATCCTGTTTTCTGTGCCTCCACATTATGCCAAAGGTCACAGCTGCCCTCCTCTCAGGGCCATGCCCAGCCATGTCCTATCCAGGAATCTCCTCAGCTCCGTAGAAATCCAACTAAAGTAGAAAGCATATTGCAATTCGTGCTTAACTTCTTTTCCATTATTCATTTGTTTAGCTATCCTTCAAAATGTCAGAGTAGATGGGTTTATACTTTGTGTTTTAGGAAATTAGGATGAGTGGGACCTGGACTGGACACTAGACTGAGCTCCAGGTCTTGATTTTTTTTTTCCGAGACAGTCTTGCTTCGTAGCTCAGGCTGGCTCTGAGCTCCCTATGTAGCCCAGGCAAACCTTGAACACACAGCAGTCCTCCTGCCTCTGCCTCCCAAGTGCTGGGATTACAGGCTTGAGCCTCCATGCCCGGCACAGTGGTATGTGGTACCAGGGATCAAACTTGGCACCTTGCGCTTGCCAGGCAGACACCTGAACCACTGAGCTAAGTCCCTGACCCAGGCCTTTCACTTTTGTCTGGATCCTTCCTCCGCATTCTCTGCATTCACTGACCACTGAGCACAACCCAGAAGTTAACTTGAATGGAGAAGCCTCACAGCCATTTATACGTGCATGGTTGTTTGCAGCCTTGGAGGAATGCAGGAGAAGGTGGGGATGATGGAAGAACCTCATTCTATAAATTGAAATTCAAGTTTTGAAGCACAAGATTTATCGGCTGATCTAACCCAAGGCAGGGCAACGCTGCCATCAGTTGAGCACACAGCAGAGAGTTGTGTGTGGCAGGTACTGAAGTGGGGGAGAGAGCAGAGCACGGGGCTGCACAGGAGGCACTGCAGAGCCCCGTGGTATCCAACGAAGGTGAATGGGCCCATCAAGATGGTGGATGTTTTCTAACTGGCATGTGTGATTTTTATGTCATGTTTTCATAATTCACTTTTGCACCCATTCTCAATAGTAGAACTTTCATATAATTTGTGCATTAGTCTGTGCAGGTACATTGTTACATGCTGCCAATAGCCATTAGTTGGCAAGAAGCATGTTCGGTAGACAAAGCCTGGGCGTTAGTAAGGACAGAAAGGGAGGAGGACAGATGCACGACAAACGCTAAGTTGGAAGGAGCAAGTGGCCACAGCTAACCGGCTGGGGGAGGCCCCACTCGAGGTGGGTCATGGCAGATGGCTTTGGAGAGTGCGATACCTTTTCCTGGAGCTCTCTCTTCTGTGTTCTGCTTCCTGGCCATCGTGAAATTCACAGCTTGTTGCCTGACTCTTCACCTGTGATGAATCCAGTACCGTGCTGTTTGTATCATGGTAATTTTGTAGTACAGTTTGAAGTCAAGGACTGTGATGCCCACTGCCTTGCATTTGTTGGCTGGCTTTTGCTCTTCCAGGTCTCTTCTGGTTCCAAATGAATTTTAGGAATGTTTGCCCAAATTCTGTGAGGCATGGCGATTGAGATGGCATTGCTATTATTGTGAAGTCAACCAACAGCAAATTCTAGTAGACCTGTGGGGAAAAAGAAAGGCTTTTCCATTCTTGGTGGGAATGTAGACTGATGCAAGCACTGTGGAGATCAGTGTAGTAAATCCTCAAAAACTAAAACTAAAAGCTCTGAATGGCCCAAACACCCCCTCCTGGGTTTCTTTGCAGAAAAATTAAAAGTATCATACTACAGCAACACAGGCACAACAATACACCCATGTTCATAGTGGTACTGTTCAGAATATCTAAATCTTAGAAATAAATTCCCACCAACCAACAAATAGATAAAGAACATGTGGGTTTTTTTAATGCACTACTCTGCCATAAAGAAGAAAATGTGACATTTCTAGGTAAATGGATGTTTTTTGAAGCCATACTCATAAGTGAAAAAATTTGGATGCATGTTTAAGTATCTCATTTGTGTCACTAGTGTGAGAATTCCAAAGTGTAGATTAGGACCAAGGTATATAACGGATACTGGGAAGTGGGAAGAAAATGTTCAAATGGGAAGGAAAACAAGGGAGAGGAGAGAGGGAAAGGAAGCAAGAGAAAAGAAAAAAGATAACAGAAGGAAAAAGTTGAGCCAAAGCTTTGTGAATAAGGATGGAAAGAGGTCTTGCAGGGAGGGAAGGGAATGAGGAAAAAAGAATCAAGATAGACTATGTACAGGTACAGATTCCCTCTGATGAATGTGATTATGTATATCCATAATGTCACAATAAAATCAATGTTTAAAAAAGTATAAAATAGGGCTGGAGGATTAGCTCAGTGGTTCCGGCGCCTGCCTCACAAGCACAAAGTCCTGAGTTCGATCCCTGGAAACCACATACAGTACTGGGCATGGAGACTCACGCCCACCAACAACCAATACCACATACCACAGTGCCAGGCGTGGTAGCTCACGCCTGTCATCCCAGCACTCGGGAGGCAGAGAAAGGAGGATTGCTGAGTTTGAAGCTTGTCTAGGCTACATAGTGAGCTCAGAGCCAGCCTGAACTACAAAGTGAGACCCTGTCTCAAAAAAAAAAATGTATAAAATAAATATGTATGCTTTCTTTGGTTAAAAAAAAAAAGTATATGTACAGATGCATTTACAAATAGATATATGTACAGACCTGTATAATTAGACCGATGAAAGTAAAGGCATAAAAGTAAGGATCAAAGGGTCAAGAAAAATTGCAGGTAATACGTTTTTGTACTTAAAAACTCACAAGAATGAGGAGGTGTGGGTGGGTAGGGATATGGGTAAAAATGAGAATTAACTTGTGTCATATACTGGTACAAATGCCCCAATGTTATACGTGATTTTAAGATGTATATAAATTGTACCAATAAAGAATTCAATTAAAATTTTTAAAATTCACAAGAATCAATGAAAAATTATTATAAATAATAGAATTTACTGAAATAAGAGATTATGTAATCAATACTCAATTTTAATAATATAGGCATTTTATACAGAGAAATCAAGTAGAAAAAATCCTCAGTTATAATACCAAACTTTAATATAATTAACTTTAAGAAAGTAAAATAAGTATGTACAAAATTATTAATCTTTAAAATGTCTTGAAGAAATGAATAAGACTAATATTAAGATTCTAAATTTACTTTCCCGAGAGAGCTTTTTAAAGAAAATGATCTACTTCCCATCTCTTTATGCCCTACATTGTGGCTCAACCTATCTGAAAACATAATGAAGTGGTTGATAAACCTTTCTGAATAGCTGAGGCCTGGATACTCCTGTGTAGATCCCTGGTACTGAATTATTAAGAAAAAAAGTCAAATTATTAGTTTACGCTCTGTAAAAGGACCTGCCCTATATCACTGTGGTGACCCCCCCCAAAAATAACCTTTTAAATCTATGCATTTATGTCTCACATTAAAAAAATGGCCAGACATGGTGATACATAGCTGGAATTCTAGCGTGTGGGGGGCTGAGGCAGGAGGATTGCTGTGACTCAAGGCCAGTTTGGTTGCATAGTAAGTTTTAGCTCACAGTTCTGGTGGGTTCAGTCTATTGTGAAGGGCATAACGGAGAAAACCTACTCACGCCGTGACAGTCAGGTACCAGGAGGAGAAAATTCATGAGCCAAGGATGAGAAAACATCCCCAGTAACTTTCTGTTTTTGACCAACGCCCAGCTCTGCATACATGAATGCACTGGAAAGCCCTGGTCACCTGATGGTGTCTGTGGAAGCTCCTTTGTAAACAAGAATAATTACAAGGAAAGGTTCTTTTCTTGAACATACATCTTTAAGTTTAAAATAAATTATAAGAAGACCTATAAAAAGGTTCTATGTTATGAAGAGTGTAATTTAGGACCGCAAGATGGAGGTACCATTTGTCAATCTGTAAGTACTATGCCATATTAATAGAATACATTAAGAAATGTATTCAGTTAGCTCAACAGATGTGAAAAATGAATTTTATAAAAATTAATGCTCATTCATAATAAAATGCTTAGCAAATTGGAAAAAAAGCAGACTTAGAGAACTGTACAAAGGGCATCATTTTAAAATCTAGAGAAAATATCTTATATAATCATGACACATTGAAAGAAAAACCCAAGAAATAAACAAGACCAGTGTACTAGAGTACAAGAAAATGACAGAAACGTGAAGACTGGAAAGAAAAAAAAATAATGCTCTCAGTATATAAAGACAGCTGAATTGAGCAAATAGAAAACTCTAAGGATTCTACAATGGAGTACTTGAGTTAATACGTGAGGCTTGTAACTGTGCTTAAATAACTACATATACAAATAGTTGCATCTAACATGCTACCAAATATTAATTATGAAATTAACTTTAATAAGTTAAGATTTAAAACATTAATGAAACATTAAAAGCCTAAAATCAAATCTAATGAAAGATGTGAGGATGAACAAAAAATTAGCAGTTTTGATGTGGGACTTTTAAAGACTCAAATAGAAGGGGATACAGGTAATATTCATAGATTGGGAAACTAAATTTGCAAATAAGCCAATTCTCAGTTTTTTTATAGATTCACACAGGATTTATTTTAAATTTACGTGGAAATGCAAAGCTAAGAGCCATGATGTCTTTCAACAAATAAAAATAACAGTGTAGTATACTGAGTGAATACCAAGAACAGAGACTGAAAACGACATGGTATTGGTGCACACAGAACAACTGAGAATAGAAACCAAGATCTATCTCATTACCTGTCTCTAGTTCTGTCTCTCTGGGACACACACTTGACTTATCACAAGGGCAGCACATGAAGACTATAAACAGAGCTCTTCTCAGTGTGTAGGTCTTTCTCAATTACACATAAGTAACTCCCTCCATAATCTCGGTCTTTCTCATTCCACACAAAAATACATTCTGAGTGGTCATAGACCTGAAAGTGTCACGTAAAACAATGAATGCTCCAGAAGAGAAAGAAGCCCAGGAAAACCAGAATACCTGGTCAGAAACCAACAATAGTGACACACTTAGTTTCCTCCACTCAAATATTTTTTTGAAATTTTTGAAACATCGAGGACAGATGAAATAATTTGCTTATAAATTTCTTTATTGCCTAAACCAGGTTTCTGCCATTAAGGTGCAATAGTTGTATTTACACACACACACACACACACACACACACCTCTTTTCCTTCTTTTTATACATCTTTGACTAGACTGAAAGCAATGTGACTCTTCCTGCACACTTGTGCAAATACTTTCTTGTGAGTATTATAAGCTGGATTTCATTTTTATTTATGATTTCATGTAAAGTTTATGTACGATGAAATGTTCAAATCTCAATCATATGTTTATGGAATTCTGATAAATAGTTGCATCTGAGGAAACATGAATTTAACCCAATAGGATATTGAGATCCTGGAATTCATTATCAGCACCATGGTTTATATTAAGTTACAGATAATTGCACACAGACATAAGGCAAAGCCAGCAGGGAAAGCTACAATCAATACGTGAGAAAACTGTGTCTAAAATTCCATAATTTAAAGAGCCAACAGGGCTCATATTTTTCATCTGTTTCTTCATTAAGATAATAAATGTAATGACTTTTATTGTAACTGAACTCCATATGGAAAAGATAAGGTTATTAATTTGATTTATCTATCAGTCAACGTGTTTTGTCTTTACAGTACTATTAAAAGTTAGGTTAAAGACACAGGCTTTAAGGCTCTAAATAAAGCCAACAGTTTTGACTAAACTTAATTACATACATCATTATTTTATGATTGACACAATAAAAACAACGGTTATGTATAGGTGATACATACTATGTCCCAAAAGATTGATAACAATATTGTTCAGAAGCTCAGGACATTGTATTATACAGCATAGGTTTACTCTGTGGGTGCCCACTACCTTTCACATCTTGGATTTCCCTCAAAGATTTATGTGTTGAAAGGTTTGCTCACCAGTGTACAGTGGTGGATACTCCAGTCTATGCCAGTGCTACTGGGACCTTTGGGAAGTGGGAACCTAGGGAGGGAAAGGTTACTGGAACCAAGGGTCGTGGTGAGGTCAAGGGGAGCACGGGAGGGAGCCAGCTTATCGGAAGTTTGCCCTTGAAGAGGGTGGAGGGTCCTGCCTCCTTCTCTTTTTCTTTTCTATTGCCGTGATGCGGGCAGGCCTCTCCATCACCCATTCCCAGCATTACAAGCCAGGCCACAAAAGTAGCAAGAACAAGTGACCACGAGCTAGAAATCTGAAAATGTGAGCCAAATAAAACTACCTTATTATAAACTTATTGTCTCAGGTACTTTTTTGCAATAATAGAAAACTGACAAACACAGTTCTGTCCTGAAATTTGAAAGAAGCCCTAGCTAAAGAAGCAAAACAGCCAGTCATGACGGTGAATGCTTGTAATCCCAGGACTCTGGGAGGCTGAGGCAGGAGTATGACAAGTCGAAACCCAGACTGGAAATGTGGCAACTTAGTACTACTTTTCTCAAAAAACTAATGAAGTGGGCTGGAGGGTTAGCTCAGTGGTTCCGGTGCCTGCCTTGCAAGTGCAAGGTCCTGAGTTCGATCGCCGGTAACCACATAGAATGCTGGGCATGGAGACACGCCCACCAACAGTCAACACTGCATACCACATTGCCGGGCGTGGTGGCTCAAGCCTGTCATCCCAGCACTCGGGAGGCAGAGACGGGAGGATTGCTGAGTTCGCGGCGGCTTGCCTGGGCACCATAGTGAGCTCAGGGCCAGCCTGAACTACAAAGCGAGACCCTGTCTCAAAAAAAAAAAAAAAAAAAAAACTAATGAAGTTAAAAAGGAGTAGACATGTAGCTCAGGGAAAAGCTCTGGGTTTAATCAGTGGAAAAACCCTGGATTTAATCTACAATACAAAAAAAAAAAAAAAAGGAGACCGTAAGACTTTTCAACACTTTTTTCATTAAAAAATTAGCACCTTAGTAGTTATTTGTCTAACTTAAATGCAACCACTGTGAGTAATCCTTATGACAGGGAGCAAATAAGAAATTCATGGTTTTCATATATGCTGGCTCACAGACATCAAGGCACATGGGTCTCTTTTTAAAAGAAAATTAATTTTATCTCCATTTGTTGACAAATCCAAGAGAACAAACATATCATTTACTTCTCCGAAAATATTCCATTTGCCTTTGGCTCTAATAGAATCAGTTTGTTGCAGACAAATTAACTCATTCCAAGTTACTTGCTAGCCTGAGAAATTTGTTATTGGTATGTATTAAAATTTTTTAAAACCAAGTTTCTACTTATCCACTTTTCTTAAGTGGGAAAAATTTGTTGATGTTTGACCCACAGAGCACCTTTGTCCTTTCTGCACATCTTTAGCAGGGATTCGCCCAGTTAAAATTGGATTGATTAGGCTGCCATCCACCATGTATTTCTATAGCTGATTTTTAAAGATTCTACCCTCTTTTCTCATATTAATTTGAATCTATTTTACTATCTAGTTTTATAAAATAAAACTAAATTCTTTATCCATCAAATGGGTGCTTCCATCCCACTATGTCCCTGTAGGAGAGAGGATTAACTGCTTGATTAGCCCCCACACAGCTCACTGTTTGGGAAGCAAGGCCACTTTTTCACTCCGTGTTTGCTGGATAAATGATGCTGGTCATGTTCAACAGCAAGTTTTCCCATCCCAAAGCTGAGATCTTCCCATTTTCCCACAGTTTTCTACGCAGAACCTGGAAATACACCAATTTAGGAAGAAAGCTCTCAGGAGGTTTGTGCAAAGCGGATCAAAGTTTAGCTTTTCACATTTCACTTCAGGAACTGTGAACGAGCAACGTATCACAGATCATGAGCTCTATGGTCTTTGGAGACTAAAATTGCAGAGACATTAATCGTGATTGGGATTTGGAGAGAAATCTTAAGACGTTTCCTGCAGTCTTCTTAAATTTCGTCCTGAGAGAATTCAGAATATCTTCCCACAAGTCTCGAACATGAGATAATCCAGGAACGACAGGAAAGTTAACGGAATGTCAGGAGCTGACGACATAAGGAGGGAGCTGGGCCGAGCGGGAAGGAAAAGCGCCCCAGGCCAGGACCCCGCAGCCCCGGGGCGCACTGTCTCCTGGTTAAGGCTACAGTGCTGACCGCCTGCTCGTCCCTCCTCTCCTCCTACGCTTTCTTTCCACAGCTCAAGAGCGACTGCTGACGTTTCCCTTTCTGATGAGAGGTCAAAAGGATCTCTACCCAGCCCTGTCCCAAGGCTCCGGGGCGTGTACCCGAGCCCCCTTCCGAGCCGGCCGCCCACTCTGGGTGCGCCTTCGCCCTCCCGCTGTGCCACCCCACCCGCCTCCCTGTGCGTCGTGGGCAGGTCTCCGGGGACGCGGTCCTGCAGCCCTGCGGGCCCTCGCCCCGCCCTCCTCCAGCCCAGCCTCCCCGCTGCGGCGCGTGGGAACCCCCATGGTGTCGGCCTCGCGCTCGGCCCCCAGGCGCCCCGGGACTAGGCTCGCACTTGCCGGCTTGCCGAGCCGCCAGGAAGCGCGAGCGTGTCTGTGGGGGGCGGGCCCCCACATGATGGGCAGGGGGGCTAGCGAACCAGTGGGCGACCCGCCGCGGTGGTGGCCACACAGGGCTCTAAACTTGCGGGTCCGCGGATCGAAGAGGAAGAGGCGGAAGGCAGCTCCCAGGCCGCGGCCCCGTTCTGCGTACGCAGCGTCCGGGTCGCGGCCGCGCTGACTGTGGACAGCGGACTCCGGCCTCCGCCGCTCCCGGGGCCGCGGCCTCGGCTCTCGGCCTGTCCCGCATCCTCGGTCCCATCGTTCGGAGGCTTCCGGCTTCCCTCGAGCAGCGCCTGGGTGCTGGGCCCCCGGGGCGAGCGCAGCGCGGGCCACCCTGCCGCTTCCCCGCCCTGCCAGCTCGCGCGCGGCCTCCCCGGTTCCTTCCGGGTATGTGCTCTGCTGGCTCTGCTGGCTCTGCTGGCTCTGCTGGCTCTGCTGGCTCTGCTGGCTCTGCTGGCTCTGCTGGCTCTGCTGCCTCTGCTGCCTCTGCTGCCAGGCGAAGCTCCGTCCCTCCCGGGTCCCCTGATTCGCATCCGCCCCGTCGGAGATCCCGGCCACCTCCAAGCCCCTGAGATGGTCTTACGCGGTCCCGTAAATTCCGCCTCTTGAGGAATAGGCGGACCCAGGCTGGGGAAGGCCGGGAGCTGTAGCTGGGTAGGGCGGGGGATGCCAGCGCGCCAGGGGCAGCGCGCTGCAGGTGACAAGGCAGCCCATGCCGCAGCTAGTGGTCCTCAGGCCAGTGCCCAGGGTATGGCCACGGGCGCCTTGATGGAAATAATAAAGATGCTCACCTGACGGCCGCCCAAAATCTTCTAGTGGAAAGAAACGGCTTGAAAACATAAAATCTCTGTTACAGGGGCCTTTCCGTATATGGAACCCTACTTTAGAATCTGACAGTAACAAGTAGGGTAGCTGAGTCGCGTACTCTAATATAAAAATGTGTTGTATTTTATAAAAGAATAACTAGTTAAAATGGCTATTTTCAAAAGTTTTGCAAACACTGTTTTCATAAAACATTCAGCAAAGCTTCCTTAAACTACCTTTCTCTGGAACGATCTTGCCTTGAATTATTTACTGAGAAGATAAACACATAAAATTTATAATCTTCATTTTTTACAATACTCTTAGGTACTAAACTTTTCACTCCCAATGGGAAAAAATTGTTCAACTTTTAAGTATTATTCACACTGATCCTTCTCTCTGATATGATATAGAAAAAAAATGTTAACATCAGTAGCTCTGGTTACAATATTTCTGTGGAATTATGGTCCTCTGGAGCTTTTCTCTTTCAAGGTGAAATGGTTTTAAGCATTAAAATGCCTTTCGCTCTCAGCAGGATCCTCTCAGCTCAGACGACAGGCAGCTGCGATTCACTGGGCTGAGCTTGAACTGTCTTGCAAACCCATATTTACATTACTCAGCATCTCATCGATAAGTGTATTTGTCAATACCTTTTTCATAAACAAATTCTAATAAATCATTTTAATATGATTAAGCAAGTAGGGAGTTCTCCATTGCATTGCTTTGTACTCCTTTTCTGTTAATACAATGTAATACTTAAGAAAACAGGATTAAAAGCAGATACCTCAGTGCATAGATAGAAGGATTTACACACTTGTTTAATCTTAAATTAAGAGCCGTCTTTGCTGAATTGACTACCCATTCAAGTAAAAATAGAGAATAATTTTTTGTAGGTTAAGACACAAAACTCTATGTTTCATGTATTAAGGAATAGATTGTATCAGTCTCAGGACATTAACATTATAAAGATTTTACAGTGTTGGCTGATTTAATGTGAGGTAGAGTAAATTATCTTAAAAACAGGCAGAAGTTGTTATTAATGACAGTTTAATGCTTTTTAGTTTTCCCTTAGAAAATCATGTTTACACTGAAAATTATACCTGTTTCATAGGTTCCTGGAGCTGATACAAAGCCTTAGGAATATTTTAATAGGTAATTTTTACATAGAGTAATATGGTATGACTTCTTCATTCAAAGCTCGTAGCATCTGGGGATCATAGTATAAGACTTGTAAATAGAAAGCAGGTGAGCTGAACTTTAATTGTTGTTGGATCTGATATACTTCGAATGTGTTAACTGTTTTTATATCTAGAATTCAGAGGGAAAATGGACTGTGCCATCTAACTGGGCATATTCACGGCCCAAGATGCCCACAGTGACCTTTAGCAGTGATTGTTTCTGCTGAGCCACAACACACATTGAGGAACCCTAAGATCAGAGAATGGAAAAACTAGTTCTTATGATTTGGAAACATGGACTTGTGTGCTAGTGATAGAGTCCAGCTAGTCTAATATGAAAAGTAAAACTTGAAGAGAACTTCCAGAGATAAAATATTTGCAAGTTCTCCAGATGCTGTCACGCGCACCCTTAACATCCGCTGTCTGCTTTTGACCACAAGACTAAACAGCAGTACCTGGATCCCTGCAGTGAAGTGCTGTCCTGTGACTGGGTCCCCGGGGGCACATGACAAAGATGATGGGGAGGGTCCAGATCACCAGCCTCAAAGCAAACTCCCCCTGCTTTGCTCTTCACCGACCTCAGACAAAGGGCTACTATCTAGAATATATAAAGAGCTTTAAAAAAAATCAGTCCCCCAAGGTTTAAGACCCAATTCAAAAATGGGCATCTGAAATGAACAGACACCTTTCAGAGGAAAATGTAAAAGCAGCTAAGAAGTATATGAAGAAATGCTCAATGTCACTGGTCATTCAAGAGATGCAGATGCAAACAACACTGAGATTACATCTCACTCCACAAAGAATGGCTGCTATTGCAAAATCAACCAACAATAAATGCTGACGAGGCTGTGGGGAGAAAGGAACCCTTCTCCACTATTGGTGGGAATGTAGACTAGTACAACCATTATGGAGATCAGTGTGGAGATTCCTCAAAAAACTAGAATTAGAGGTTCCTTTGACCCTGCTATTTCCCTGCTGGGTATATACACAAAAGAATTACAAGAGTCATATCACAGTGACATATGTGCACCCATGTTTATAGCAACTCAGTTTGTGATAGCTAAATCTTGGAAACAACCCAAATGCCCACCAAGTCTAGATTGGATAAAGAAGATGTGATTTTTTTAGTAAAATGAAGTATTACTCTGCCATGAAGAATGAGATTGAATCATTTATACTCAAATGGACATATCTTCAGGATATACTCACAAGTGAAGTAAGTCATAGATGTGATTGTATCTTTTCTCTGGTCTGAGAAACTGAAGTTCTAAATGTGTTCTAGAATAATGATTGATATTGTGAAATAGTGAATATTCAAAGGGAAATGGAGTATAGGAAATAATGAGGAAAGGAAAAATTGATGGTAAATAAAGGAAACAAAGCTTGTGTATACAGGGGCAGGGAGTAGTGGGGTGGGTAGGGGAAGGGGAAGAGAGAATTCAGTTGTGTCATATACTGGTACAAATTCTCAATGTGGAGTGTATTTGGGATGCATATATATAAAATGTACCAATAAAATATAATTTAAA
>PVIC010003022.1:19894-72048 GCA_004025085.1 Thryonomys swinderianus
CCTGTCAAGAGGGGAGCAATTATCCTCCACCATAGAGTTTCTGCCTTAAAGCCAGCCAAGCATGAGCTGAAACCTCTGAGATTATGGCTCATCCTCTGTCCTTTAAGACATTTGTGGCAGATATTTTCTTGCAACAACATATTGGTTTCTAATACACATCCTGGAATGGGTTAAAATCACAGGAGAGTATACCAGGCTAGGCAGGAAACCTCCCTTCCATGGATGTCCAGAGACAGGGCAGTGAGGCAGAAGATATGGGATGGTAGAGGAATGGTCCCTGGGGACCTCACGCTGGGGGTTGAGTCAAAAAAAAACCATCACAGGGGGATAAATTCAGCAAGGCAGGCTCTGTAGCCTTCAGCCACCTTGGCCTTCTTCTCTTGGTATGTGGAGAGTTCCTTCTGAACAGGCGCCATGGGACTGCAGTTCATGGACCATGAACATGGAGTGAAATCCTCCTGGGCCAGGATATGTCCCAAGATACTGATACGTTGACTGAGTCCGATGGTCAGCTGCTAGCATGGAGCTTAGGCTTGAACTGACCCTTTGTTTAAACCAGGCTTCCTTTCCAACCAATTGGCATTTCCAGGCAGCCAGAATGCTGACCTTTAGTGGAGGGCTCTTCTTCCAAGAATCCAGTCACTGGCTCCAACTTCTGTTTCACAGAGCCCTGTAGCTTAGTTAGGCAAAGATCTATGTTCTTTCTCTTCTACATCTGTGTCACTACTTGAATTCCTGCACCACAAGCATTAAAACATTTATAAGCCACTGAACAGATAAATTGAAAAAGGAAGAATTTCTTCAACTTGTGTGTGAGGGTGTATGAATATTCAAGGCGGTCTCTGAAAAAATTCCCTCTGTGCATGTCAGGCTGTGTTAGTTAAATCTTCCTCAGTTCCACACTTCCTTAAGTGGAAACAAAGGACATGAGAAAGATTTCGTGTCACACACACACACGCACACGCGCACACACCTCTTCTTCTGATGGAAGGATGTGCCTCTCCTGACAGGCACCATCCGCTGGCCCTCCTCCTGAGCCCATGGTACATTCCTTAGAAACACTATCTGGTTTCATTTTGAATCTTTGGCTCATCCTAGTATTCTAATTCCTCCTTGGTGAGCTTAATGTTTGCAAAGAAATTGTACCAAAGATCCACCTACATTTTTGCTCCTGTTTCTGTGCCTTTTACTCAGCCTTCGATGCACTGGGGTCTGGGTTCTGCTCCTCCTCCCAGTGGGATCCTTCAAATCTCAGGCACCCGTGGGCTACGTGTCGACCTTTGGGGGGGCGTGCCCACTGCACCACCATTTCCTGGGCTCTTCCTCCTCCTCCTGCTCTCTGGGTGTGGAGGCAACATTTATCCCTGATGCTTCTCTGCCGCCTCAGGCTTTCTGCCAAGCCTCTTTGCACATCTCCCTTGGTAAATGCGGGGTTTCCAAAGACTTTGATAATGGCCCCTTTTCTTCTGCCCCCACACACACCCACTCTAAAATCAAGCAACAGTAACTTCCATTGCCTCAGGAGTGTCTTAGTTCCTCCAACATCTCTTGTCGTGCAGACCAATACTCTGACCAAAGACTCGTGTTCACTTTTCTCTGGCCCGTGTCTGCTCTGACTCGAGCTGTCGAACACTCTCCTCACTGTTTCCCTCAGCCTCACGACCTTCTCTCCCTGTCTCCATCAAGAACCTCAGTCCTTCTGCTTTATGTTGGCAGAGTCCCACCGGCACAAAGAGGAGGCCAAGACACTGCTTCCTCGTCTGCTATATGGCACGACCTCACCAGGTACCTGCCAAGGGCTCTCCTTGTTGCTCTGTGCACAGCTTTCACGGTCACACAGGTGCTGGTCCTTCACCTCCAATTTTCAATTGCTAAATGTGCCTAGCTTCGTGTCTGGACCATCTTTTTCTTCAGCTGAGGATCCAGACCCTGACTTGTTTTTTGTCCCACTGCTGAATTACTGTTGCAATCTCTGTAGTCAGAATAGTGTTTGTCAACACAAGTCCGTTACTTAAACTCATTAATGGTCTCCCATAGATAACCAATGAGGCGCCTGACTCTTGGTTCCTCCAAATCTGGCCTCTCCTGCCCTTGTCCCCCCACAATCAGGATTGCTGGCCCTGCTAAGGCCCTGTGCTGTCGGGACACGCAGTCTTTTCTCAGAACCCCCAGGGCCTGGTATCCATCACCTGTGGTGCAGATTGCCAGCCGGCTTTCTCTTTAAGAAGGCCCCCTATGGATCCCAGTCACACTGGGCAGCCTACTCTGCTTAAGTTCCTCAGTGCCTTGAACTCCCTCATTGTAACACAGTGGGGCTGTACAGAGAGTACATGTTTCGTTGCCTGAGTCCCAGAAACATAGGTGTGGCTTTCCCTAGTGTCTCCCCGGAATCCAGTGCAGTCCTTGACACATACGTACAGGATGAGAAGCTGCCATCAAAAAACAGTACAGTTCATTAAATAATGTACTGAATTGATCAAGTTATTAAAATTAATTCCACATGTTTCTTTCTAAATGTTCAGAAAATTTTACTTGCTTTAGAAATTCGAAATGGTCCATGTCACTTGTATTGTAGATTCATTGTCTAGGGCTATTCCAGAAACATATTCAGTCTAATGCCATCTACTTCGGGTTATATTTTGCAGGGATTACTTTGTTATCTGTGTCTTCTCTGTTGGAACTGATAGATCATTTGTGGAAGAGGGCGGCAGCCTCTGTGACGCCCCTTGGCAGCATCTGGGCGCTCAGGACACATGGGGATTGTGCCCGTTTCCCAGGGCCCTGGTGCCTTCCTTGGGAAATGCATGACCCAGAGAGTAACTTTAAAGCTTTCCATACCTTTCTGAGGATCTACGGAAAAAGAAAATCTCTCATCAAAATGTAGAGAACAAAATAATGTGCCCGTAGCAAATAAAGCATCTACACATTTTAATTTCTTTTGAAATTTCCACAATTTGTTCCAATGAATCAAATATTTACATGCCAAAGTGAGTGTCCAAGTGCTTCTATTAATACCCTTGAATTCAAGAAGAGGTTTATTGGGCTTTAAAAGGGAAAGGGTTATTTTGGCTCGTGGCTTTGCAGGTTTCAAGCGAGAGTCAGCCAGCTCCAAGGCTGAAATCCACGGGAAAAGCGAGCGGCTGTGCTCACGGTGCTCAGAAAGCAGAGATCAAGGGCGGAACCTGAGAGGAAAGAACAGAGGGTCGGATGAAGTCCCCCAGGTCACGCTGCCATAGCCACTTCCCCCAGCTGCGGCCTCCCCCTCTGCCCCGTTCACCTGCGAACTCACCGCGGACTAAGCCATTGATGACGTCAGCACCTCCCGTCCAATCACCTCCTCAGGAGCTTCCTAATCTACTAGCTCCACGTGGAGGGACAGCTTCTCTGCTCCTTTCCGTTTGGACGCTTTCTGCCCTCGCCTGGCGCCCCCGGTCCACATCTCAGCTTCTTCCTCCGTCATTCTCTGTTTATTGACCGTTGTCTGAGCAGTGCCGGCTGGTTCAGGAGGGACTGCCACATGGATTACAAGTCTCCAGCT
The DNA here is from genome assembly GCA_004025085.1 of Thryonomys swinderianus. Classification (NCBI taxonomy): domain Eukaryota; kingdom Metazoa; phylum Chordata; class Mammalia; order Rodentia; family Thryonomyidae; genus Thryonomys; species Thryonomys swinderianus. The sequence continues at coordinate 23,433 of PVIC010003022.1, forward strand.
GAGTCTCAGGTTCCCTGGCATCAGCTGGCATACAATCTCCTGTTTCATCCCGAGGGCCAATTGGGCGACTGCCAGCGCACTCTGCTTCTCCAAACCCTAAATGCTTCCTTGTTCTCAAGCACTGATGAGAGAACAGGTATCAAGTTCGGATGTGACTTGAGAAGTTGTTTCCGGGAGATGAGGCTTTTTAGAATCTTCCCTGAAAGTCTGCATGCTGCGTCCTCTTAGGAGGCTCCAGCCTCCTACTTCCTACGGAGCTCTTGTCTGATTTCAGAAATGCTGGCGAATCAAAGACAGTGCGATCGGAAAGGCCAGCAAGCCTAGTTCTTAGGATCCCTCCCAACTGCATGGTTCTGAACTCACCTACAAAACTGAATCTTTGAGCTGTTTTTGTGATCACAGGAGACAAGGCCTTTGGCTCCACACAGCTGGGCTGCAGTGTAGCCCCATCCTGCTCAGAGTCCTGTGTGGAGGGACTGAGCACGCTCAGCGCCGAGCCCATCAGCTCTCAGAGTACATTAGTGAAACCTCGAGAAGCCAAACTGTGGCTTACATAATTCTGTTTCCTTTTAAAAATGCAATTAAAATTATAAAATGTTTATTTACAGACCCCAAATTATATACATCTGTGATATACTTACTAATTCAGGGTGTGGGATAAATAATGCATGCCTCGTTAAGGGAATAATGTGTATGGACTCTGAAAGCTTTCCACAGGTTGATTTTTCTATTACAATATGGAAATCAATTGGTGAAAGTGTCAGTTCTGCATGGGTGGGGTCTGAACGTGCCCCAAACAGCCTGTTAGAAACCCGATCGCACAGGAAGCATAGCTGTGAGCTGAGAGCTGCAGAGGAGTTCGGATCACAGACAACCACTCTCCTGAGAGGCCGCACCCTGGAGCTGAGCACGCCCAGCCTCTCCGAGGGTAGTAAATTTCTGTGCGTGATAAAGTATCTTGTCTGTGGCATTCTGATATAAGAGCACAGCGCTGACTGAGGATTTCCAAGCCCAGGAGCTTGCTGGCAGCAGGAACTGAAGGACAGATGAGCTCAGTTCCCCGAGATTCCTCTGTGTTGGGTTTTGAACTAGTTGTGCTGCTATTCTTACCCACAGACCCCCCTGCTGGTAGGATCGGCCACATCAAAGAGAGATTTGTGAAAAAGTTCTGTTCCAAGTTCTTATGGGGCAAAGGGAAGGGAAGAAGCAACCACTGTAAGGCCAGGCCCTGATCTGTGACGGACACACCGGGGCGACCCGGGCATGAGATGACACTCTGGTGCACAAAAAGGTTGTGATGTTGATGAAGGAGAGAGGCAGTGGCATCAAAAACCAAGAGTAATCCTGGGCCGGAGATTTAGCTCAGTGGATCCAGCGCCTGCCTCACAAGCACAAGGTCCTAAATTCAATCCCCGGTAACCACATACAACAATGCTGGGCGTGGTGACTCACACCCACCACCTATCAATACTACATAACACAGTGCCGGGTGTGGTGGCTCACGACTGTCATCCCGGCACTCGGAGGCAGAGGCAGGAGGATTGCTGAGTTCAAGGCTTGCCTGGGCTACATAGTGAGCTCAGAGCCAGCCTGAACTACAAAGCGAGACCCTGTCTCAAAAAAAAAAAAAATCAAGAGAAATCTTTAAATAATGGAAACTTCATTCAAGGACTGCATTGAGCTGGTTTTTATTTAGCTAAGGGTATAAAAATGTGTGTGAGAGTATTATCATGTAAGTCAAAGAAAAATTTCAAGTCGATCCAATTATTTTTGCCGTGTTGCTGGGGTTGTCACACAAAGTGTCACTGACTGGGAGGCTCAAGACAGAAGAAATGTATCCTCAGAGTTCTGGATGCCAGAAATCCAAAACCCAAGTGGAAAGCTCATGCTTCCCTCTGGAAATTTGAATGGGATCTTTCCTTGGACTCATGGGCTTCCGTGATGGCTGTGTGTCCACGGCCAACTGTCCTTGACATTCCTTGGCTTGCACTGAACCGCCTTAGTAACATCCACCTGTCACTGTGTGCTGCTTTCGAGATCCATGACCTCCCTCCTGCAGTGTGACCTCATCTTAACTCATTCCATCTGCAATGCTCTTGTTTATAAATGAGCTTACATTCTAAGGTGCCAGGGGTTGGGACGCCGACACATCTTTTTGAAAGGACATAATTTAATTCAAAAAGTCCTCCCGCTCATTAGAGCAAGAATGGAAACCCATTATGCCTTTTTCAAACTGCAAAATATAAAGGGTTCCCTTCAAAGTATTAAAACTATCTTGTTTCCTATAAAAAGAATAACACAATTAGTACCTCTTTCTTCAGGAGAAAGCTTTTATTTATACTTGTATTCCCATATCTGCTTTCTTTTTCTTGATGGTAGAGTGAATTTCCAGGAGTAGGGAGATCTAGAGGAGAATGGAGAAATCAGTGTGGCAGATATATAAATATATTTAAAAATAAAGTTGGCTGACCCAGAAAACCTTTTCCCCCAAACAGAAAACAAACTGGAACAATTTTATTAATTAATGGTATAGAATCAGAATGTAATGTGCATCACAGATAATCGGCTAAACTGATCGCAGAGACAGAAAAAAAACTGTCACTTCTATACAGCCCAGCAGACACCACCTCTCTCTGCATGTTCTCAAGATAAACAGTAATTAGTCCTCAAGTAAGAAGAGTTGACAACACCATTTGTCACGTGCAGTACATCCTGAAAACACTTGATAACTGGCTGGCCATCTGGGCTAAATAATTAGCTTTACCCAAAGGAAAAATACACTTCGATCATGTTTATGATAAAAGATAGTTTCAGAGCAAAGCACCCACCCAAGTTAAACTCAAGTCCTCCCCAAAACACTGGGAGATGGTCCTGCTCTCTTCTTTGATGACTGTGTTTCAAACAAATGGACCCAAATCCCTTCAGAAAGACATTCCTAGGCTACAAAGCCATCAAGAGGGTTATTTAACCTTTAAAAAGAGTTACAAATACTTTAAAAAGATAAAACACATATATAAAGTTTGGTTCAGTAAGTGCTCTAAGAAAAGAATGTGGAGGTAATTCTTTCCCCTTATTTTCAACAGGGAGAATCAAGGCTCCTGCTCTTCAGCTGCCTTTGTCTTTCCAGGGATGTGGCCCAGAGGACACCGAGAGGACGTCAGGGCCGTGAGGGAACGCCCAAGCCTCTGGCACACGAACTGCTGTCCTGTGATTTAACTGTTCTTTGGAATTATATCCATATCTATATCTATAATGATAATATATAACTATTGTATAATATATAATTATATGTAAAGAATATATAATATAAATTCTATATAATAATATAATATATAGTTATTTATAATTATAGTGTATACTTAATTAGAAATAGAGAGCAAAGCCCCCATTCTCTGGAAATACAGCCTTCTCATGACTAATAAAGCAAACTATGTGTGAATTGATGCTATGACAAATCTGTAGGTTCACACACGCTAGTTTCCAGATTTGCCATTTTCAAAAGTGGCTGCCCATTCACGCACTGAAAAGGAACTTCGAGCGTCGCGGTGTCCAGGGCTGGGTTCTGAAAACTCCATCGAGTCCTGGGTGGAAGAGGATGTAACTTGGTTGAGCATATAGCTTGTCTTCTCTGAGCTTGAGTTCAGGAGTTGCCCTCACTCGCGAAGACTGATGCCAGGTCTGTGACCGCAAAGCCTCGTGTCTGGAGTAGAACAGACATCTGGTAACATCCTGGTGTCATCAACACAGCTCAAACACTTCTAGAGCACCCGTGAATTCTTCATGTAACCCTCTAGTTTCCTACTGGCTGGAAAATTTGAATGCATGGTTTAAATAGAAGGATTTTTGCCGGGCGTGGTGGCTCACGTCTGTCATCCCAGCACTCGGGAGGCAGAGACAGGAGGATTGCTGAGTTTGAGGCTTGCCTGGGCTACATAGTGAGCCCAGGGCCAGCCTGAACTGCAAAGCGAGACCCTGTCTCAAAAAAAAGAAAGATTTTTGCCACTTTCTTCACCTGATTTTAACTGTGAGACAGAACAGAGCTATTAGTATTTGCAAACTTTCATCCTATGGTCTGTCAGAGACAGCTGAACCTTCTTTCCTGAGGACCACTATGAGGCTAGTGTCAAAAGGATCAGAGTTCAGTCTCCCAGTGTGAGAACACTGTCTCAGTGTAAACCTCTGACCCCAGAACCAACAGCATTCTATGCAATGTGCATCTTGAGTTTGAAGACTCTCTTCAGCTATTGAATAGAAATTTCATTATTTTGAGTGATATTTACCTATGTAAAACAAGTACCACAAAATTGATTTTAATGATTTATCCTCATAACTGCTGATACATTTATGAGAATTTATTTAAATGCTTCAAAATGATCAGACTCTCATTTTTGGCTGAATGGGCTTTAACAAAATAGGTGAGAAAAGAAATGTAGGGAGGTCAAGTGCATAGTTAATACTATTTTTCTATGCTATGTGGAGCAGTTTTCACTAAATTCAAATTCAGTAGGAATCCCTGACAAATATTATAATATAAGCTGAATGTTACTGCATTGTTACACTCAGGAATATCTCATTTTTGAGATTTTTTTTCTTCGCTCAATGCAACATATTATCAATATTTTCACTGAAAGATCATGACCTATACAATTAAAATTATCTCCTACCATGTCCACATTTCAGTAATAACTTTATACGCAGAAGGAGACCTTGGTGAGGGAGCGGCACATGAATCATGACATCATCTGTTGATGGCACTCAGGAAAGGTCTCAGCTACGTCCTATTTCTTGAGTCAGTCTCCCAAAATTTAATGTTTGATGAAAATGGATAAAGTTCAAATTATGATAACAGCTAAAACTATATCACCACATGTTTACTAAATTAAAGTTAGCCAAACATCTAGTCATCACGGTGAATTCCCTCCTTTGTCAGGTGCAACAGGTTTAGTAAAATCTGAGACTGGACAGTATCGACTACTGCACCTCACAATACTACTGGGAAGTGGTCTACAGAAGAGAAAACAAAGAATTTATTACATGAGTGGAAGCCATTGGCTCATTAAGTTAAGAACATAAACTTAGTGGCACCGTGCCTGCCTGGCAAGGGCAAGGTCCTGGTTTGATCCCCATTACCACAAAAAATAAAAATAGAAATAAAAAAATTTTAAAAACATAGACATTACCAGTTCCAAAACTGTGGAACAGGAGGGATCCACTTTCCCCTGGATTGTGGTCCACAGTGTGTCCTGACGATGCTAGTGAGACAGATGAGTGAAAAGTAAAGGTGCCAGAACACGTGAAGGGAATCAGTTTGCTGCGCGTCATTTGATTTATGGGCCTTTCTCCACACCATTACAAACGCCACTAATGTTTATTAAACTAGTCAATACTTCTTTAAAAGGACAATTAATATTAAATGCTTATTAAGGAGACTTCAATACTACTCAGCTTCTGCATTCAGGTGTCCTGTACCTCTAGCATAAAGATTTTTAAATGGGAAGAGTGATTTTTGTCAACATTTCCTCTCTCTTTTGCAGCATAAGCCTGTTCTTACGCCTTGTCTCCTAACTGCACGTGTTATCACAGATCATCTCTTTATTTTAATTTCCCTCATGTCTTCTGTTTTTGTTTGGGTAGTAGTTTTTTTTTTTTTTTTTTTTTTTTTTTTTTTTTTTTTTTTTTTTTTTTTTTTTTTTCGCTTTTTGAGACAGGGTCTCGCTTTGTAGTTCAGGCTGGCCCTGAGCTCACTATGGTGCCCAGGCAAGCCGCGAACTCAGCAATCCTCCTGCCTCTGCCTCCCGAGTGCTGGGATGACAGGCGTGAGCCACCACGTCCGGCACTGTGGTATGTGGTATTGATGGCTGGTGGGTGTGAGTCACCACGCCCAGCATTATATGTGGTTACCGGGGATCGAACTCAGGACCTTGCGCTTGCGAGGCAGGCACTGGAACCACTGAGCTAACCCTCCGGCCCTGGGTGGTAGTTTTGAAAATTTAGTGTATATATTAGTTAACAGTATAGCAAGATATTTAATATAGTAATTTTAAGAAGTGTACAAAATTCTTAAATTTAAATTTGATGAAGCCTAGACTATAAGCTCTTAACTCCTGTACACTAATTTCAAATAAGAGATCTTTTCAAAGAAAGGAAAAAATACAGAAAATGTCATTCAAATTCCAAATTATTCTCTTCCTTGCATTCACCTTTGTCATATTTCTTTGTATCTTTTATTATCATCTCAGTACATTTCACAGAATGTCACACGGTGCCATTAAACCCGACTGTATGAACTCTGTCACCACGTGGGTGAATAGAAGAGCCGTCTGGGGCCGACAAGCCGCTCTGAGGGTCCCGGCTGTGGCGGAGGAGGGCGCTGCCCGGCTTTGGCCCGGAAGCCAAGGCAGACTCAGCAGGCTGCTCGAGGCCTAATTGCTGCCCTCGGATCCCTTTATTACAGGACAGATGCCCACAGCATGTTAACAATGTAAAGAAAAAAGAGCACTGTCAGCAGCTATCAGGATAATAAAATTCTCAACACACAAGAAAAGAAACCCACTACTGCCACCATTAGAACCCCAGGAAAACAGAAATTCAGAAACAAAATGATAGGAAGGGAGCACTGGAAGGTAAAGAGAGGGAGACAAGAAATAGAGACCAGGAATGGGTGCGAAAGAAGGGGGGTGAGGGGATGCTGGATTTTTGTTTACAGTTAAGATGACCTTGTTGGGGGAACAAATATGAATATTTTATATCATGTTTTAGCCATACTCCTATTATTATATAATGTTAAAATGTTAATATATTCAGACAAAAAAAATCAAAGAAGGAAGCCACACCAAATTTGAAAAGTAAACAGTAGCATAATGATTAGTAGCCTTTTCTTTCCTCCACTTGAGGCATGAAGTCCTCGGTCTCCGTGACAGATTCCTCTCGCTCATAAAATGATCTCAGGGCAGGGAAAAAATTCAAAGAGCATCAGTAATTCACCCAAACCAGAGAGTAAATACATCTGAACAGAATACTAGCCTATGTCAGGCACACTGTGCCTCCACTGATTGCATTTTTCTTAGTTTTGGCATCTTTGAATTCCTGAGGTCTTCACTGATCTCAGCACTGTACAGTAAATTTTGAAACATAACCAGGCAATAGTTACGAGATGTTTCTTCATTTAATCTTCCACCTTTACAGAGCCACACAACTCAGAGAATGCGGTCAATTTTTATAAATAAGGATCACAATGGGAAAGTTGAAATAATGTGAAATCATTGCTAAAAGAGTTAAAAAAAAGAGTGGACAGTACATTGTCTAAAATTAATTTCTATCTGTCCATCATGAAAATCAGCTACACAATCTTAGAATTTTTGTTTGCATTGTATTACTGAATTTTTATTGCCATTTTGTCCTTAAAAGGAGAGGTAAGCTGAAAATTAAGTCAGTTAAGTTAATCTGATTCTCACTTTTATGATTAGCTTCCCAGATGTAGAAAGCTGGTTTGAAGAGCTCAGTTCTGACTCCCATATCTATCCTTATAGGTTGATTTGAGGAGAAACATTCTTTAAAGCGTAAAAGAATAAATAAATATAATGAGTATTTCTCACATTAAATAATGTAAGAGAAGGAAAGAATAGCTTTAATATTTAACCCATTTAATGAGGTTTTGGACACTAGCAATTTATATTACAATGTATTATCTTTTTATAAAATAATAGATGTGAATCTTTCAACATTTAAATGATACAATACAAAATGAAGCAGAAATACAAAGTCCCTGTATTAATAGTAGCCAAATTTTTTTCATCTTCACAAAATAATTAACAGGAACAACTTAAAGAAAGATTTTTCCTGGTTTGTGGTTTCAGAGGGTTTAGTGCACAGTCAGCCAGTTTCACTGCTTTGAGTCTGAGCTGAAGTAGTACCATCGGAGCCAAAGGGGGAAGCAGGGGAAACCGCTCGCCTCATGGCGGTCAGAAAGCAGAGCTACTAGGAAAGAGCCCGGGAGGAAGAACCCGGGGCTGGTGTAGGGTCCACTGCGATCATCTCTCCCTTCAGCTAGGGCCCAGCTCCTAAGCTGCATCACTTCCCGCCGATGTCATCAAATCGCAGCATCATCACTGGATCCACCCATGGGCTGGAGCCTTCAGGATCCAACTACTTTCCGAAGGTCCCACCTCTGAACACAGGGAAACTGGAGACTCTGTTAGGCCTAAGGCATAGCAATTTCCCATCACATACTCTCTCCCCTTCAAAAGCAAAGCATACTAGTTTAGATTTAATTCTTACGTGTTAGAATTTTTCTGTACATACAGAAGTTGTAGATGATAAATTGTGTCCATATTTTGTGCATGCACGTACATCATTTTTAACAAAAATGTAGTTATACACTCTATAGTTTGCATTTTTTTTTTTTTGAGACAGGGTCTCGTTTGTAGTTCAAGCTAGCCCTGAGCTCACTATGTAGCCCAAGCAAGCCTGGAACTCAGCAATCCTCCTGCCTCTGCCTCCTGAGAGCTGGGATGACAGGTATGAAGCACCACACCTGGCACCGTGGTATGTGGTATTGATTACTGATGGGTGAGTCTCCATGCCCAGCATTATATGTGGTTACCGGGGATCGAACTCAGGACCTTGCGCTTGCAAGGCAGGCGCCAGAACCACTGAGCTAACCCTCGGCCCAATGTAGTTTGCATTTTTATCTTTATAGTTATTGGTAATCTGATTAATTTGATTCTAAAGCTGTCATTGAGACACAGTTTTGAACAGGGCTTTCACTGAATGTTACATGTGAACACCTAGGTCTCAAGCATTCTGATCTCCCTGGAGGGTCAGAGGATTCAGAGAGCCTGGTAAGAATTGGCTAACCTCTTTCCATGCCCAGTTCTATACTTTGGCCACCAGGAAGTGGTACATCTCAAAAGTTATTAGAGGGGAAAGAGATAGAGGTGCCCTAGTTAATTACTGAGCTTAAGCCAGAAATCCTCAGCGTTTACCACAGTTCTGAGCAAGATTATTCATTATCCAGGTGTTAATGATATGACACTGCTGTTCTCTTTTTCCCCAGGTATACAGGCTTCATTGTAGGGCAGGTGGGGAGGAGAGAGCAGAAACTTCTGGCGGGACAGGGTCAGAACTCACAACAGCATTGGATTCAACAAGACTTTCATCCCCCATGTCTTCATAAACACTCAGATCAACCCAAAGAAGTCAGCAACTGAGAGGTCTCCACACGATCATTCACTCTTCTAGCTCACCCCTTTCTACTGGGCATAGTGACCGCTGAGGTGACTCAGTTCCTTCAGTCAGCTACAGAGAAGCCAGGCTCACTCATCATTCCCTTACCAGATCGTGGTATAAATCTCTGCTTTCATCCATTTTGCAAAAGTTTATTTTATCATTTGAAAATTTAAGCCATAGACAATTATGTATTTAATCCTTTTGGATTGAGAAATAATTCCCTATAGTTCTCAAATGTAAACAGAAATATTCACTGAGGTTTGATAAAATATTCTGGTAGTCTTTTAAAGTTGTGAACAAAAATAAAGCTACATGTCTAAAAATGTTCTCCAATAAAAAATAAAACAAACAAGAATGTGTACAACATTTGTCTATGGATAGAAGCAAATAGATAGAACTCTTTTTAATTCTAACAAGAGATTTCCTAAACTATCATCAAGGACAATTGCTCATTATAATTCTTGCTTATTTTAAAAGAAAAGATATATAGTTTTCCCTCTTAAAACTCCTAAAGAACAAAAGTTGATGAGGAGAAGCAGCAGAGAGACCAGAGAAAGTAAATTAAAAGGCAGCTGAAGTGTGTGGTATCATCTACTGATGGCCAACATGCACTTTATGCTTTTGGTATCAATACACTGGATAATGGTTTCAAGGCCGAAATGAACATTTGTTTCCTCTAGAATCAATCCAGACATTTATGATGACATTTCCATGAGAGGTTTTGTGATTGACACATTTTTTACACTTGAATTTCTTCTGCTCATTATTGTATTAGAAGTAAGAAAATATCTCTCAGACAAGTATAGCCAAGGGCATAGAAGTCAGAGAAAAATTGCTGGGCCGTATATTGTAAAGCCTACTCAGACAGAACCACACAGAACTAAACTGCAGGGCCAAATCCACATGAGTCTGTTGTGGCAAAGCAGAACAGCTCAGTGTCACAGCCAAGTGCCACAGCTCTGAGGCACCGTTGAGTGTTACAGCTCCGGGTTGCAGCTATCATGATTTGAAAACTCAAGAATCTGATGGTCACTTAAGGAGGTGGGAAAACCTTTTATTATACCTGTGGGCTCAGAGGAATTCATACTAGAATCTGACCACTCTGCCAGCCATGAGAGCCTCCTCATAATAGGGATCTACAGGGTAGGCAAGCAGGCTCACTGAAGAGAGGGCTAGGGTTACAGGACATTCTAGCGAAGGGACAGAGCGTAACAGAACGCTCTTGTAGAGGGATGGAGTTACGGAATGTTCCTGAAAGGAGGTGGTGCTAATGGAATACTCCTGAGAGGCGCGGAGCCACCAACATTCCTGAGAGGTCTCCAAGTTCAAACAGTTACAAAAGATTTCAAAACATTGGGCAGGAGCCCAGAAATACAAACGGTTACATTTCCAGAACATATTGTGGAAAAAAAAAAAAAGTAGGTAAGACAAGGGCCTGATTTATTGTACTTGTTCTCCATCCGGTCTTTTCATGGAATTTTGCTCCTACTGACTGGAAATTTGCATCGTGGTCACACCTGGGTGGCATCTCGCCTGGGGTGACTGTTCACGGTAAGCATTCTCCAGTCTCTCCTCAGTCTTCCCACTGTAGTATCTCAACATGAGGGTCCAGAGGAGAGCCAGGTCTGATGGCTCCTGTCACACAGATGCATGTGTTACATCCTGGGAAACCCACCTGCTCACCGTGCCCTGCAGGCCTTCCTCCTCCTCCCCACCTTCCCCTAGAGCCGCTGCCTCTGGTGCCCGCTCTCTTAAGAGCTTCCCCACTGGACTGCGACTGCCCAAGTGTGACCCATCTCCAGGCACAGAACTGAGTCTCCTGTTCAGTTTCATTCTCCGTCCTGTGGGCTCAGTGACATAAAATGATCTTTTGAAAGCACATGTAGAAAATGAATCAGTGAGCAACAGATGAATGAGTCAGCAAGGCAGTAGTTTCCCATAAATCTGAGGTGGCGATCACCTGTAACGCTAGCACTTCGTGGGCCAAAGCAGGAGGGTGGCGAGTTCGAGGCCAGGCTGGGCAACTTAGTGCCTCAGCGAGATCAAAGTTAAAAAACTTAAACAAATGAGTGTGAAAGTAGCTCAATGTGAAGGCCTTGGGTTCAACCCTTCCCCGGTGCTGCCAAAACCCAGATAGTATGCCTTTAAAAGCAAAAGAAATCATGTCCTCTGGCAGAAGGGCCCAGGTCCCTGGCGCTTTGTGACTAGGTCAGTGGCAAGCAGCTACCCTGCCATGTTGCTCTTTCTACAGCTGCCATGGCCTCTCTCAAGATCAGAGGGCACAGCCGGGCTGCTCTCCCACGCCCGCTGGGAGTCCGCGTCCACTCGTGTAGCGGCCGCCATCACAACGGGTGGAGTTGATGCTGGAACAGGTTCTCTCTCGGAATAATGAAATTTGGTTTGGCTCTGCCATCTGGGGAGGAGTCAGTGTGATTGAAATGGATGGGTGCTTGCCACTGCCATAGATTTTAAAGAAAATTTTCAAATAAATATTCTTATAATCTTTTCCCAAAACACATATGCAGCCCACTCCGATATATACTGTAGAATTCTCAAATCTAACAGGAGACAGGGGGAATCCCGTGAGAATCAATGATAATGCCGTGGGTTATCACTAGTCTACTATGTCTAATCTGCTATGGCAAGTGATGCATCCAGACGTGATTCTAGGTGGTGTGGAACAACACAGAGACACGGGTAAACGCTGGCACTGAGAGCCAGGGACCCGGGAGAAGGCTGCCTCGGTGACAGGGCTGTGCCTTGTCCAGTCCACTGGAGGAACTGAGAGGAAAGGGAAGATTTCCCTGAGGAAGAGGAAATCCTGCCTGCCCGTCACCTTAGCTGTGCCTTGAGACTTTCTCAGCTGATGATGCCCCACTATCCAGACTTCCAGTCCATACACAGTCAGCCCTTCACATGCGCAGGCTCAACCACCCTCAGACTGAAATCATTAATGGGAAATTTCACCAGCACTGAACAGGTTCATTTATTTATTTGTGTGGTATTTATTTCCGTTATCACTGAAGTAGACTATAGCGAGCACTTACTTAGAACTTACATTCTGTTGGATAATATAAGTAATCTGGAGATCATATATAGTCATATACGGACATATATAGATCATATATAGTATGTTATGTCCAAATACCACCAGGTGTGATTGAAAAATACAGTAAATCTTTAAATGTTAAAAATTGCCTGACAGGAGAAGACACATTGCTATTAATCATCCTCAGAATACTCCCCTTTGCTTTAAACCCACGCATTCCATCGTGCTGGCCCCTTTCCCAAACAGCTCTGCGCGTCCTCCACAAGAGTCTTCATGAGATGTGATAAAAATCACGGTGCACGCTGTTGTCACGCGCTGCCCGACGGAAAGCGGCTCATGAAACCACTTCGGGGCGCCCTCGCCCGCTTCATCACCAGATCGGGCTCCGCGCAGCTCCCGGCCCCTCCCCAGAGCCGACATGACCATGAAAAGGCAACGTTTTGAGTCCGTTCAGGACATCAAGTCAGCCCAGCAGAGCACCCAAGAGGCCGTGGGAGGGGACGCCCGGGGCGCCTCAGGAAAGGACAAGAGCAGCAGGAAAGCGGTCAAAGGAGGGAGGAGTTTAGGAGTGATGACAGGGTGTCTTTTATTGTGAAAAATACTTAAACATTCACCATATTTTGTCATGACCTGAAGATTTTATATAAGACACTTAAGATTTTGTTATCTCAGGAGGTCCTGGGACAAATCCCCGTGAATAGCAAAAAATGACTGAATGTATGTATGCATGCATGTGCGTGTGCACGTGTGTGCCTTGGTTATGGCACGGAAAGAACATGGTAACATGCTCAGTTCCTGCAGGCCGGAGTGCGTCAGGGCCCCCGCTTCAGCGTCTGCTCAGCTGTGCTCCGTGGCTTCCGCGGCCTCGTCTGAAAGCTCATCTGGGGAGGGACCGCGGCCTTCGCGGCCTCCCTGGCAGGACTCAGCTCCTGCAGCTGCTGGCTAAGGTGCCCCCTCGCTTCGCCCTGTGCCCGCAGATGCAGAACAGCGCGCGGCGTTTGCTTCCACAGTCGCTCAGGACAGCGCCGCCCCGCAGACAGATGGCACAGTCTGATGGGACATAATCGGATAAACATAGCCCTTCAAATCTCAGCATCTATTCCTCATTTTACCACCTCTCAATAATTTCTGCCCAACTTTTGCTAACAAAATCTAGGGTACAAAATCAGGCCCTTTTCAGTTTGTTGTTAAGAATCAACCATTGGTTAAGAAATACGTGTGTATGTATGCTTATTCATATAATACTTAACCAAAATTTTGATTAAAAAATCAATCAATATTGAATTTTAAATAAATCTGGAGTATTATTTAGACTATAAAATAATAAGCCTGTCCCATATTTCCTGTGAAGTTTGGGATAAGAAAAAAATTTTGAGTTAGATGGTAAAACAGTTCAATTAAAATCTACAATCTGCATAAAACTATTCCTTTTACTTCCATAATCCCATAACCCAGAGTCAATACAGACGAGAAGTCCCACGGTGACAACATTCCTGAGGATGGAGATATTTTTGTATTTATCAGGAAAGTAAGCCCAGCATTGGCCTATCAGGGCACCAACTATTACACCCAGACAAGTCATCGGCAAACTGGCCGACTCTTCAGTTAGAAGCCGCCCTCATGCCCTGGCCTGGCGGTTTCCTGATCCTGCTCTTAGCTGAGCCCTGTGTGGGAGGAAGAGAGAGCCTGGCAGAAGTGGGTTTTGCTCAAGTTTGATTTTTGTTTTAAACTGCTTTGGGTTAACAGCACTAAGGAACATGACTTTATTGAGCTCCTTTGACTTACACTTGTCTTTTTCTGGTACTGTTTTATAAATAATTTACCAGAAGCTACTCTAATCTAATCACTGTATTCAAGAAAAGTTATACTGAACACAAACTTGATTTTCTGTCTTCCCTGAGACTGATTTCCATTTTCCAAATTAATGAATCTTTTGCTCTCCGTATGTCCTCTTAGCTTTATTTGGGATCTAGCTTGTTTTATTTGGGGTTCATCTCTTTTTTGTGATATTAATTAAATGAGCTCATAATGCTCAACTTACCCCAAATGACATTAGTTGTTTGTTTTGTTTTTGTTTGTTTGTTTTTGAAACAGGGTCTCGCTTTGTAGTTCAGGCTGGCCCTGAGCTCACTGTGTAGTCCAGATAAGCCTCAAACTCAGCAATCCCCCTGCTTCTGCCTCCCAATTGCTGGGATTATAGGGGTAAGCCACCATGCTCTGCACTATAGTATGTGGTACTGATTGCTGGTGGGTGTGAGTCACCATACCCGGTGTTGTTGTATATGGTTACCGGGGATGGAATCAGGGGCCCTGCACTTGCTAGGCAGGCGCTGGAACCACTGAGCTAAATCTCTGGCCCAAATGACATTAGTTTTGAAGGACATTACCAAGATCCTAGGGTTGTTGAAGAAGACACAGGAGGTCCAGTTAAAGCGGAATTGTAGATAAATGAGTTTTTAACACTATTATGTCCCAAATGCCGTATGACACATACTGACATGAAAAATGAAATATTGTCTGTTTGAAATTTAAGTTAAAAATGATGATGCTGTACTTTTTCAAAATTTGACAACTATAAAGGAGCCTTGGGTTCATTAGGTCTAGGAATAGCTTTCTGGTTGTCACATATACATTTCTGCATTCGGATGGCATTAGAAAATGAGTTGAGAGGTAGATTAGCCAATGAAAATGTATTCTTTTAGATCTTGATACACAGTGTATTCACCATTGTTATTCTCTCGTTTTGTTGTGAAAAAAAGATTTATAGTTGTAGGTAGAGCCTGATTTCTGGCAGCAGAAAATGTAGACACAAATTAGGCAAATTCCCCAGCACATCTCAAGCTTTTGCTAGAGCCTGGAGAAGGTGATAACTATTCTGTGACCCCTGTAAGGATAGAATCCACTACATTATTTTAGCTCCTATTTACAAGTGCTATCAAACTATTCTATTTTTTATATAACTTTTAGACATTATGCATGTTTAAGATCTGTCCAAGTCAGCACAAACAGATGAAGGGTATTTTATTAGTGCTTCTTTATATTTTATCCATTCATAATATACAGTGTATCCTTACACTCATTTACATTTCATAATTTAGAATTTCACAACTGTTAAGTTCTATAAAGTGGATAATGCTTAAATTCTTTCTCTTTTAGTCACTAATATCAGAAACATTTATGAATTTATAATTATTCATTTAGTAAAAATTATCTTTTGAAAGTTTGCATTACTACCAATGGACACTGAGTTTGAGAAACAGTATATCATTTTATGTATTAAATATGATTACCATGTATACAGATTTGCTTAAAAATTAGAATAATATAATAAAATGTTGCATTTATCTGTACCTATATTGTCTGTACTTTCCCTCTAATTACCAGTAATATTAAAATTTTATCATTGTACCAATTGTGAAACCAAAATCTTTCTTTTTTTTAATTGAATTCTTTATTGGTACAATTTATATACATCTCAAAATCACGTATAACATTGGGGAATTTGTACCAGTATATGACAAAAGTTAATTCTCATTTTTACCCATATCCCTACCCACCCCCACCTCCTCACCCCCTTTATACATGTTCTCTTATTTTCTTTCTGTATTATATTTATTCCTTCCCCTCATCACATTCGCTCACCAAGTTTCCTATAGAAATTTCCCTCTCTATAAAAGCTGTCCTACTTTCTAGAGCTCATTTGCATCTACAGGTGTTCATACCAAAGAAAAGATTCGGAAATTGTCTATCTGTGATCTATTGATTTCACTTACCAAAATCTTTCTTATATAGGGAGACTTCACTGAAGAAGGCCTTTGTTGCATATGTGATTACACTGTGAATAAACCCATGTAGGAAAGTATATCACCGCAGCTAGGTTAAGAGGGATCAATGTAAATTAGCTTTTCAAAAATAATAATGTAGACTTCATTGCATTCTGTTTCTCTTCCCAGGATTTCTCTACTATTTGCAATCTATCGAGAGCAGGAAATTATTTTCCCATTTACGTTATTCATGTAATTAATAGTTTTAGATTCAAATGCATCTTAGAAAAGAGTTCCAAATTTATTAAAGATGTAGGATCCAAAACCATCTCCTGTGTTTGCCACATCAGAGCCGCTCTAAAAAGCTGGGAAGGTACTGCAGGCTGATGAGCGGAGCCATTTCGGAACAGCCACATTGTAGCTGGGAATAGAATCCTCGTTTCTGGAGGCCAGGTTTGTAGCAAGTCCCTTTCATTGTAGCCTGTCTTACGAATGCTTAGCCTTTCGGCTTCAGCTATGAAATTTAAGCTTTTCATTTCTGGATGTATTCTATAATATATTAAGGGCACTGCTAAAGGAGATCAGAAAAATCTGATCATAACAGAGCAATTAATAAGGCTGAGAGCAATGTATTTTTATATAATAGAGGATTTCACTTTTACTTTTCTTCTGTGAAAAAGAATGAATTCAGAATCTACTCAAACAAGATTAATAGAATATCATTGTGTCCTGAGGGCTTGAAAGGTCCTGATGAATCCTGTTCACTTTCCCTTTCTCAGTGCTACCCTGGTATAAAGTCGGGCTTTGAAATGTCACAGAAGAAAATAAAACTAAACACATATGCCTAACAGCAGGTGTTTTGAAAACTAATAGGCAAGACGGTTTAATTTGTTCAGAGTGGATCATGGGTATTATGAAGGCATAATTGCTAATCCTCTAAAGGTTTGCTTAAATCTAATGATTATGTTGTGGATTTTCAGGTTTCTGGATACTAGCGCTGGTGGCAGGTGGTGAAAACTTGAGCCCCTCTGTGCCCCGATCACCTGTGGTCACACGTGAATTCAAGACTAGCCTCACAGAGGCATATGGAAACTCTATGCTAGCTTTGGAAATTTTTCTGTAAACATAAATGGTGCTACAAAATATTTTATTATTCTAGGAGCTGGGGATTTAGCTCAAGTGGTACCGCACCAACCTTGGACACACAAGGGCTTGAATTTGATCACTGATACTGCAAAAAATATAATTGTTTTATTATTCTAAAATGTCAGGCCTGGCAATGCAGCCCAGGTTCAAGAAGAACCCAAAATAAAAGCAGCAGAGAAACGCCTCCGGTAACCATGGAGACACAAGCCTGACTTCACTGGAGAACTTTATAGGCGGCACTGTTACACTCAGAACATCTTCTCACGGTTCTGAGGGGTCACACTCTGTCGCACGTGATCTTGATAAAACAACCAAATAAACATATAGGTCAGTAGAAAGCAAGAGGTAAGCAACTCTAAATGCTCCCTCTTTTGATTTGGGAGACTACATTTCAATCAATATACAGTAAAATTAAACAGATACGCATTCTTTGAGTGGAAGTAAATTAGGTGATTTACCTGTAGTATAATAATTTTGACCTAGGGGATGTTTGTACGTTGAACACTGAGGCCATCAATCCCAGCACAAATTCAGAGTGACGCTAAATGTGTAGTCTCCTTTGCACTTTTGACTTTGCCCAAAGAATGATGCTTTCAATGCTTATTAATGTGATATTCTATCCCGTGGCAGAACCATCTGGGGTAAATAATTAAACTACATGAGCAGAGTAAGAGTCAGAAGTGCCTTTCACTGATCACTCTTCCACTGCTGGGAGTAGAGTTTTCGTGCTAAATGGAGTTCATGTAGAAAATTTATCTGGGATACTCAGTTCAACTTGAGCGCATCAGTCCTTCCAAAAGTGCTGAGATAGAGCCCATGGACCAGGCTGTGAGACATGCCCACATAGCCCCGTAACACATTCCTGGCACTCCTTTGCTGCCCCAGCTCCACACCCAGCTCACTGAGCCTTCTCGGTGTCTCCCCAGACTGACAAAGTCCTGACTCCACCGGAGCTCACGTGGCCAGTGAACGAACTGTCAATGAACGTGACAGCGCCACTGGGAAGCTCAGCAGACCGTGAGGGGCCTTCCACCTTTGCCGCACAGCCTTGGGTCAGCCTCTCGCCTCTGTCCTCCAACCTCGGTAGAGTTGGTGTGAAGCCCCCATCAGTCATTTCTGGCTCCTCCGTCTCTGCACCACTCCCTGACTTGGCCCAGTGGAGAAGCCCTTCGGGACACCGAGATCACGCCAGGCTACTTTTTCTCACAAATGCAGGGTCTGCCTAGTGAGGATTTGGGCAAAGGAGTTAACCAAGCTCAGGTGCCAAGATTGTTGATTGATAGGCTAAGTGAAGGCAAAACCAGTGTTATTTTTCACCGTTTTGTATTTTCAGATGGATAGTGTGCCCAGTTACACACTTTCTAAATCCCAAGTCATCATACTTGCCCAAAGGGTCAAAAGAAAAGGAGGACACAAAGCCCAGACAAGGACACAGAGGTTCTGTCTCTGCTCTTCCTGCTGCTCTTGCAGAAACACTCTCCAGGTACAGCATGTGCATAAAGATCTCCGCCTGGCAACATCCGCCTCCACCAGGACTGCAAATGGGAGTAGAAGGCTTGCCGGGGATGCAGCTCAAGTCGTTCTGCGTCCACCTTAGAAGCACAAGGGCCCGAGCTGGATTCCCAGTGCCCTCCCCGCACGCACACAGGAGTAGAAGGCTTATTAAAGACAAATAAGACCAGAAGGAGGTGGCAGGAAGGGACGGTGAGGCTGTGACAGGATAAAATTGGGAATTCCAGCAATAAACAGCACTGCTGAACCTGGAAGTAAAGACTTCTTTCCCCAGGGTAGGACTCAGGAGAGCTGGGGCCCGTGTAGCCCACAGCATAGGACGTAAACTGCTGGAGAACATCTGGAGGTCACTACCCACCAGCCGGCAAGTCTGGGTGTAAAGAAACACGTGGACATTTGTTCTGGGCTGCAGAGCAGAGCATGTTGATATACCTGAACTCTATTTTAATGTTACATAAATGGAGGGTCATCCAGTTCACATTTGTAGGTTATCAGAGAGTCATGTAACTTGCATATCAGTACCCATATATTTCCACTGGTTTAAAGGGGCAAATTTATGTTTTTATCAAATGTTCACATGGTTGTAAGTGTATTTCAAGATTCTGAATTACAGTCTATTAAGAGTGTTCAGCTCTCCATATAACTGGTGTCCCATGATTTTAAGTAGTGTTCCTTTCCATTATGTTTTTAATTTACGGTAGAATGAGTTCAACTCATTAAGTTTTCCTTGTTGGCTGTACTGTATATTCTTTCACAATTATTTCCCCAAAAATATCACAATCAGTTTATTTGTATAAAAATAATATTGCTCATGCATTTTGTGTCCATCAAATGACATTATAGGCTAATTTAGGAAAACTGGCTTCTTGGCAGTCTTACTGATTCTATTTGAAATTTTTAATCCAAGAGTAACATACACATTTCTATGAATCTGCTGCTTTGGTCCTCAGTACTATTTTAAGGTCTTCTTCTAAGTTACATACATACTTTGTGAACTTCATAATCATTAATATCATCTACTTATGTTATAAATAAATAGGATACTTTACAGTACCTTTACAAACTACTGCTTGAATTTAGCCCAGCTATTGATTTTTCCCTTGTTTCTGTATTCAGCATCTTGGTGAATTGTGTAATTCATTTTTACTTCATGCTCTCACGTTCACTACTTTCCAGTGTGCATTTCCCAGCATCAAGCCTGAAGACTACTACTGATTTTTGTATTTACATATACCTATATTATCTATATCTAAATTTCTACATCTATGTCAATTTCTTTAGTTCTAATAACTATAATTTTTCTAGATACATTGGTTTGTGGAACCATCTCGTATTTTCTACTACATAAATTAGAAATTGGAATGGAAAAAATTATCAACAATTGTACTATTGTCTAGTTCTTGCCTATCTCAAAGAATTCTCAGGATAATTAAACAGATTTTTCCTATAAATTAGTTTCCACTTATATGGAGAATAACCCCAGATAAGTACTAGGATTTAGGATAGCTCTTTGTATCACTAATATGCAGGACTAGAAAGATATTTGTATTAATTCAGATTTTTGTCACTGGGACTCAGTACAAACACCAACAATTAAAGAGAGCGGTGCTTTTAATTTGGCTTACTATTTCAGAAAGTTTGATTCCTCCTCAGCGGGGTCCAGTGTAGAGACATCACAATGAAAGAACATGACAGATCAAACCTACTAGTTCACAGTGTTTAGGAAACAGAGGAGGAGAATGAGGCTGGGGACCAGACATGACCCCCAAGTTCATGCCTCCACGTCTCACCCAGAGACACCAGAAATGTGTTTAATAACTGTCTGTGTTATGGCAAAATAACCAACCTGATGATCCACTATAACCTTCACATTCCACCCTGTTAACTCAAGAGCAAACCCGCATCCTTAAACCATCCCTGACACTCAAATAAAAACAAGGCAAATCTGTCTCATACGATACAACTCTTCTGCAGGCAAGAAAAACAATATAATCTCTTCTGAAAAGTTCAACAGTCCCAGCCTTCATAAATTCTAAGTCAAATTCTCCTCTGAGCCTCAAGTGAAACTGTTAGCTGGAAACGTCTGTAAAAGTTAAAAGTTATATAATCCCAAGGTCCAGTGGCACAGGATAATCATTCTTATTCTAAAAGAGAAGAAGGGAGGATGGAAAAGAATCAGGCTGAAGCACAACTGAACCCAGCCCACCAACACCGTGTCCTGTAGCTCCATGTCTGGGGTCTGGACCCACGGCAGTGGGACGGGCGTTCTAGAGTGTGAGCGCAGGCCCGCACTGCCTCCTTGGGCTGGTTCTACTTCTAACAAATAGCCCTGCTCGTCAAACGTTTCATGTTCCTGCACCTCCGATTCTTGGGGTATTCACTTCATGTGTCTTCATTGCTATACACTCGTGTACTGCCCTCGCTGGGCTCTTTGCCCGCCCTCCCAAGCCTTCTCCTGAAATCTGGGTGGAAGCCTCCATGACCTCCTGACTCTTGTATTTGCAGGCCGTAAAACAAACATTATACATGTAGTGGCAAGACCTGCTGTAGAGGAACACTACCCAGGCCCCTTAGGGCCATGGCCGCAGAGGCCTCTCCCTGTCTGGATGGCTGGGTAGAAGCGAGATGAGTCCCAAGGAGCCAGTTTTCTAGGAGGCCCCTGGGAGGGGAAGTGCTTTCAGGACTCTCTTCTCCAATGAAAGGCTAACACTTCGCACTTTTGAATGGATGGAGTCTCAGTGATTCTTAAAATATCCTTACAACAACTTTCCTCTTGTCCCTCTACAAAATACTTTTTTTTTTTTTTACTGGCACTAATTTCTTCAGTAACTGTACTTATTTTGGATTCAGATGTACATATGGTTCCATTTGAACCAAAATTTAAGACCTTTAATTTTTTCTGCTTGGCTTCTTACTTTTATTCTCACTATAAATTGGGCTAAAACTCAGCCAGCACTCACAACGCCACCGCCTGGACACTGGACTGCCTTGGCATTTCCTCCGCCACTTTAGCGCCCTGCCCTTAGACAGTGTCTTCTTAAAAGTCTTGGGACATCAGAAAATTACAGATATACTTTTTTAACTGAAGTGTAACATGCACGGGCTTTCCTCCGCTTGCCAAGAAAGCTCTTGCCCCCGAGTAAAAGCTCTTGAGGCTGCCATTACTGCTGGCTCTCTTCTCAGCGCTGTGTGCTTCAGAGCTCAAACCACAGTCCTTCTTCAGACTCTGCGAGCAACATTCTGAGGTTTCCCTAATCCGTGTCTTTGGACCTTCCCAAACTCCTCTGGTACACAGGTTCTAAAGGCTTCTAAAGTACATGATCAACCCTGGTGCAAGAAATAATACCGCTTGTACCAATTTTCAGTATTAGTGAACTCTTTTCCACTGAGATACAGTAACTAAAACCCACCATTTAAAAGAGAGATTTAATTTGGCTTATGATTTCAGAAGGTGTGGTAAGTAGTCAGCTGGCTCTAAGGCAGAAGCATCATGTAGGAAAAGCAGAGCAAAGGTGATTGTGTCTCAGCAGTGAAAGAAGCAGAACACGGAAACAGCACTAGAGACAAAGGGGAAGGGACCCAATACAGAGTCCAAAGGTAGCCTGTCACCACCCAGCCATAGACATAAGTGTGCTCCACTCGCCCCTGAGAAGATCTCAAGGGAATTAGGTCGACATCCCACAACACCCAGACTAAGAAGAACTGTGCGCTTCAAGAACTGATCACATTGTGCCTACGAAAAAGAAACGAAGATAGCAACTGCAAAGCTGTCACTTCCAGGAAGAACCAGACAACGTGCATGAATGAAGCCTGTACTTTGAGAAAGTGAGAATAAGACCAAAAGGAGCCATGTGGGAATGGATATTTACCAAGAAACCTAAAAGTTTGGTAGCCTGACTCCGAAATATATTCACGGTTTCAGAACTCAATAAGGGTAGCAGAAGTTACTTCAATCAGCTTAGCCATAAAGAATTTCATAAAAGACTAGGTCTCACATGATTGCTGAAGATCAGGATGCTTGCTGTCCCAAATCTCAGCACGGCTGGCCTTGTTTATCCCATCATGAGAGGCTCTGAGCGGGAAGATCCTGGAAATGTCACTGAGAAGATGAGTCAGTGCTTGGATTCCCTGGGAAGCTCCATGAACCGCTTTACTCTAGGACAGAGTGGTTCCTGAAGGACCCCAGGAATCTGTGGAGCCAAAGGTTATGCCCCGGAGCCCAGATGCAACTGCATTCCTCTTTGGCAAATTCCAGCCTAGAGTCCTGTGAGAAAAGGGGGTGTAGTGCAGCGATAGTGAAGCTTTTGGAGCTTTCAGTGGCGTATGTACAAGTCCAAGGAGGCATGTGTGCCACAGGTTCACAGCGCTGCTCCAGGCATAACATGCCCCGATCTTGCTGCAACACGGGGTCCTTAGGAAGAGGAGGGTACAAGGAGGTGACCAATAACAGGAGGGCAGGCGACCGAAGAGCGAGATGTGAGTGGGCAACGTTGCCGCCCAAAGAGGCTAACTTGTCCTGGCTCTTCCATCTCTGACTTCCACTACCCTCTTGGGCCCTGAATCTTCCCCACTGTTTGGCAGATGGCAGTTGGGAGTCAGTGTGATGTGCCTTGTGTCAGTTGTGCTTTTATCACTGTAGCAATACACCTGGCACAATCAACTTGCATGGCGGAAAGGTTTATTCCGACACAATTTGGAAGTTTCATTCCAGGGTCAGTTGACCAATTTGGGCCAGTAGTGAGACAACACAAGGTGGGACTGCAGGATAGAGGAGGTGGTCGCCTCAGGGCCACTGGTAAGCAGAAGAAGAAGACAGAAGGTCCACGGCCCCAACAGTCTCCAAAGGCACCTAAGTGAGCAAGCTCCCTGTCACCCCTTCCAGGCCACGCCCTAAGGACTCCCCCCTCCAGCGGCCCCATGGATTCCAGAGCAGCCTGTAACGCATGGGCCACGAGGAAGGGCCCACATGTGCTCTGTCTTGTGCTTGCCTTTCTCCACCTTTAACTAAAAGGAACAACGTCGCTGCTGCCACCCACAGGAGCAGGTCCGCCTCTCCCCAGCCACAGCGGACCAGGGCTGTCGTCCTTGACGGGAAAATACTCCCCAGCGATCGTGGAATACGACAGAAACTGAGATGGTGATAGGCCTTTAAACATAGATCAAATAAAATTTAAATCTACTTTGATATTTCAGGAAAGTCATGCAAGGATAATACGCAACATGAAGTAAGTTCTTCAACATAGTTAATACACTTAACAATTCACACTTTTCTTCATCTTTAGAATGTCATGTTATGTGCTTATCAATATAATTTTCCAAAACAAAAATATTACCTTTAGAAAGATTTCTTAATTTTATTGTACTTCCATGTTGAACTAATATAGTATTTTTTAGTTTCTATTGTTATTATTCACATTAGCCATTAGTGTATAAGGGATGAATGTATATTGTCCTAAAACTTCTGGAAAATTTGATATTAAAAATGATGAGAAAGGTTTTGAAGGCCCTGATGAAGCGTAGTTATATAAGGGTAGGCACTTCTAATTTCATTTCCCTATATACAGTAATATTCACTTAAATTTCATAAATATACCTAATATTCCTGGTTTGAACTCCTGGAGGAAATAAATCTTAGCTTTCACTATGAACACTGTGTTCTGCCCTCTGTTCTGCTGGAAGAGTTAGTTGCTAAGGGGAAGCACGCAAGCCCTCTTGACCCAGCTTCTGTGTAGGTCGGCGGGCCAAGAGACCGTTAGAAGGTGGCCTGAGCTAGGAAAATGATGCGACTTTTATCAGCAAAAGTTGTTTAACAGAACACCAAGTGAATACATGTTTACTTCACTGCTTTTGGCCTAGGGAGGTCAGAGCCAGGCATTTTTATCTGTTGCACTAGACATTTGGCACATTTATTGAAATGAATTTTTTAAAAGGAGAGAATAATGTGTGTAGTAGGAGTGTTGACCTGTGCTCTTGATCAAAAGGATCTGACATAGAGATTGATCACAAAATGCAGGTGCTGAAATTCTACCTGTATTGCACCCCTTTCATTAACTCATCATCTATACAATGTATTTTAGTTTATTAAATCTGAAAACCACATGGAGTTTTACAGGAGGAAAATGTTACAGAGAGACATGTATTATGTTTCCCCAAAGAGATGCTGCTGGTTAAAGGTGAGTCCGTTTTATTGCATGTCTCGGTTTGTACTGAGCAATCACCTAGATAGACTCAAGCCCGGGTCCCAGCCTGAATTGTCTCCACTCTTGCGATCACCTTCGATGAGCCTGAGGTCTGAATATCTTCTCTCAGAACTGTGGCACTGGTTGGAGGGGGTACTTATACATGGGATAACAATATTTTGTACAGCTTTAAATTTTGTATACCACACAGATTTTTTCATTCTAAACTAAGCTTGGCATACAAGGGTTTATGATATAGATAACACTACCATAAAATTTCAGACAGAGTGTATTTAGAAGTTCATAAAACCAGCCGATGGAGCAGCACATTTTCAAATAATTAGAGATTTATTGTAGTATTTTAATTTCTGCAAAGCAACACTCCATGCATAGGGTTTTCAGACATATGACTGTGAGGTACAATACAAAATGCACGTGTGGGATTTCTGAATAATCATGTCAGACACATCTGGGCTTGCAAGAAATAGGGAAATGGGGAAGATGTGTGGCAGCCAGCACTTGGCGCTTCAAAGAAGACAGTTGTAAATGACAGAATTAAAAAACCTAAGTGCACTCTTCAAAGTGGGAACCCGAGGCTCTCTTGAGGATTTTCTTCTGTAAATAGACAGTGTGGTGACAAATGTGATGCCATGTGTGCTCTTGGCTGCTGACACTTCTTTATGGATGCACTGTCAATATCTACATTGCTATTCGTTGTTCCACAAAGTCAGATTTCCCAGACATACTGCATTGTTCATAGTGTTATGGGTTGGACTCACCCAAAATTTATGGTGGCGTCCTAATAACAGTACCTCAGCGAGTGACCTAACTTGGAACAGAGGTCATTATAAAGGTAAATCATTAAGATGCGTCCATACTGGAGTAATGGGGACTAATTCAATGTGTCTGGAATCCTTATGGAAAAGAAAACTATGGAAACAGACACAGACACACCAGATGCCAAGTGACCACAGGGGACAGCAGGTGGTGCCTCAAAAAGCCCAGTGCCAGCCAACGAGAAGCTCAGTGCACATGACGGCTTCTTCCTCACAGTCTCAAGAAGAGCTGAAGATGAGAGCACCTTGCTCTTGTGTCCAGCCTCCTGGTCTGTGAGATCATATATTTTGTGCTTCAAGCTGCTTGGCACGTGGTAGTTAGCTATAGAAAGAAGCTTTAGAAAACTCGCAAAACTGCTGCACCTGGTACTATTTAATAAGACTTCTCTTCCAACAAGCAGTACAAAGTGTATGGAAATGCGCTTGTGCAGATTTAGATGTTGCTCATTTTTAAACTCCAGTCTATTTAATAAGGTTTTCTGTCAAAGACCCACAGATTATAATTATGTAATAAGTCTTCCTAAGTACACAGTAGTGAAATTCCATGAACTTTTGAAGTATCTCTGCCTTATCTTGGTGAACTACAAGTAGATAAATAATTTTGGAAAGTAATCATATGTAAGTCGTATACTCTTAATTCCTAGATAGTGAAGCTTTTAAAGACTAAATTTTGGAATATGAAGGTAAACATGAAGAGGACTAAAAAGAGTGTTATATAAGACCATTGCCCCCATAAATAATTTTATTTTAATCAAAAAAGTCTTTTACAGGGGGCTGGAGATTTAGCTCAGTGGCTCCAGTGCCTGCCTCCCAAGCACAAGGTCCTGAGTTCGATCTCCGGTAACCACATACAATGCTGAGTGTGGTGACTCACGCCCACCAGCAATCAATACCACATACCACAGTGCCAGGCGTAGTGGCTCACGCCTGTCATCCCAGCACTCGGGAGGCAGAGGCAGGAGGATTGCTGAGTTTGCAGCGGCTTGCCTGAGCTACATAATGAACTCAGGGTCAGCCTGAACTACAAAGCGAGACCCTGTCTCAAAAAGAAAAGAAAAAAAAAGTCCTTTACATAAAGGTTATTTAACTAGAAAATGGATTTTTTCTTTCATTTTCTTTGTTTCTCTGAGCATATTGTGAAAAAATTCCATATAAATATATGTATGTTGTTCTTTTGGACTTTTTCCCATTTTCAGGAGAGGCGTCCCCTTGTCTACCTCTCTCCAGCCTTTATGATTCTCTGTTCTTCGCCTCACCCAAAGAAGGGAAGGGGAGGGAAGGGGAAATGAATGGAATAAAGATATGGCATATACAGAAAGTGAAAAACCTCAGTGAATATAGAAATTATATGTCATAAATGGAAGCTAAGTTTAATAGTATCAACAGCAATGAAAATGGGGCAAGGGAATTTGAAGAGGGTGGGAGGAAAGGGGCTTTTAAAAAACCAAACCAATCTCTATCACACATGTCCTCAACCCTTGAAATGGTTGTAAACTGCATGTATCAAAAACATGTACTGATAAAAATAAGTAAAATGGAAAGGATTTAAATATATATATATGTTGTTCCTGAAGCTTTCTGAATTTTCTTTTAAATCTTTGGTAGTTTTGTAGACTAAATTTGGTAGTATTGCCTACATAAATAGAGACATTACATTGTCACTCTGAAGTCTTTTCAATAATGATGGTCATTTTGGATAATCATAGTGAAGGAAATATAACAACATGCAATTGTATAGGACCCAGTAGCACTGTCCTACAAGCTGAAGGAAAATTGCCCTTTATGTCCTAAATTATTGGTCTCCATTTGTGTCTATTTGAAATACAGAAAATAGTACATGTTTTTATTTAGAGATATGGAAAACTTTTTCATGCTATTGTTATGTACGGTAAATTTTATTCATTAGGAAACCTTTAGACTAAGTTCTATTTTAACATCTGTAATTTTGTATTTCATCTAGTAAGTTCCAAATCTTGTAAGATTTATCTCCCGCTAATTAATTTCAATGGATGCATATCATTAAGCAGAAATACACAGATGGTACAGCTCAAAGTGTCATAATCATTACCAATAAGACTACCAGAAGCTAAAATTTTATACAGAGACAGTAGCTCAGTGGCTGCCTTGGGCTGGGGTTGGGAATTGGGATGATTGTAATGGCCACAAGATCACTTTATAGAGTGGAGGGCTGTGCTGAAATATGTCATCCAGCCAAAATACACTTATTTCCTAACCCACAGAGCTGGTGAATTCTAACCTAGCTGGGAACATTGTACCTTCTGCTACTTAAATAGAGATGCTGAGGTGGGGTTAGCACCAAGCCCCCCTGGCCTGCTCTAAATACCAAGGCCTTGTCTTTACAAAAAGGAGACTGAGGGATATTTGATCCCACAAAAAGAGGAGGTTGATGGAAGGTTGAAACAGGAAGACTCATCCAGAGCTCCTGAGCACTGGAGCTATGTCTCCTTGAGCCACGGAAAGCTGACAAGAGCAGGAGCCAGAAGAGGCAACCACCCAGTGGTCTTCTCATCTGCCTTCTCCCCAGCTGAAGGCTTCTGAAAGGACTTGGACTTTCAGCCTCCAAAATGGTGAGGAGATACTTGGCAATTATCCTAAACAGCCACATCTGTCATTAATTAAAGCAGTCGAGGGAAACTAACAGATCTAATGAATATGTTCTAAGATTAGATTATAACAGTGGCTGTACAACTCTGCAAATACTAAATTCATTCAACTGTATGCAGAATGCATGAATTTTGTGTAGTATAGGTTTTATCTTAGCCCAGTTTTCAAAGGGCCTTAATGCACATATCAGAAAATTAAAATTTTAAAATAATATTAAATTTCTGTTGTTTTGTAATCCTGCAACAGAGATACAACATTTTTTCTTGTGATGTACTTTGTCTTCTATTCTAATCTGTTTATGTAGCAACACTTACTTTTTCCAAAATTAAATCTAAGAGAAAATTACTTAAATGTTTTACTTTAGAGAATTTATTATTTAAAATTATATTAAGAATTTTACTTGAACATTGTGTAGAATGAAGACTATTCACTTTAGAATATCAAGAAAAAAAATAGAAACATCATATTAATTTTTAAAGGACCTATACCCAGGACATAGGAAAACCTAACAAAAATCACATTTATAAACCCCAGGGTTTTTAAATGAACAGAAAACATGAAGAGATATGTCACAAAAGAACATAGTACATGGATGGTAATAAAGCACATGAAAACCTGGGTGACTCCCACAGTTATATGTTTTTATTGTCCTGGGGACTACATGACAATATGTTCGACAGAATTCATAAAACCACACACCTAAAAAGCATAAATTTTACTGTGTGGAAATTATTCTCCTAAAAATATGTAAGGAAAAGCTACAAAACTACATCACCTTCAGAGGTTTATAGAAATCAATTTATTAAATATAAAATAAAATACCACGAAAAAAATCAAACATTTATCCTGCTTCTTTATGTCAATGGCACCATTGGGTAAATATCTCAAAGATGAGAAGCACATGAAAGTGGAATCAAAAACAAAGCAACTCATGAAAGGACATAAGAGAAAGGTGATTACCAGGAACTGGGGAAAAGGTTAGGGAAATGGGGACACCTTGGCCAAAGGGTATAACTCTCTTCAGGGATTAGAAGAGAAAGACAGAGACAGTTTGTGTGTGTGTGTGTGTGTGTGTGTGTGTGTTTGTGCATGCATACTCACTCACATGTGTAAAGAGATAGATTGCACAGCACAGGGATTATAGTTAATAAAAATATATTGTATATTTCAACATTGTTAACAGTAAATTTGAAATGTTCTCGACATAAAAATAAGACACTGGGGTAGGGGCTGTGTTATTGATTGAATCTTCCCCATCATGTAGAGGTGCATCTTAGCTGGCATCTCATACCGAAGTTATTTCACGACAGCACCATGTGTTGGACCTCATATGTACGTACAGTTGTAATTTGTCAACCAACAACAGAAAGGTGAAGTGAATACATACCTAGAGGATCACTGTGAATAAAAAAAACACAAGAGTGCAGGGTGCCTGTGGTGCGAGCCCAGCAGATTCACGAAGGTAGCTTCTCAGCGAAGGTCTTGGTATCCAGAGAGCAGCAACTCGATGTGAGTCACATGCTGAAGAGAAAGCACAGCTCCCAACACCCCAAGAGGTAGGGTAGTCTGTGCCCTCCGTAGCCAACCTGTCAGAAACAAAGAAGCAGAGCACCCAGCTGGCCTGCAGCAACAGAAGGCAGGAAGCAGTGCTGACCCCAGTGTGCAGCTCCAAGGCCAACGCGGGCATCTCCAGAAGGAAGACTGCAGAGAAGAGAGATGAGATGGGGAAGGGAAGCCACAGGCCTGCGCTGACACAGCCCTGCCGTGAACACGGAAAGAGAGCATGGTGAACACCGGAAGCTGCCACTGTGAACACCGGAAGTGAGCATGGTGAACACCGGAAGCTGCCACTGTGAACACCGGAAGTGAGCATGGTGAACACCGGAAGCTGCCACTGTGAACACCGGAAGTGAGCCCTGTGAAAGTCACCCTGCGGCTACACCTGGGCACACGGTTTGAGAAACATTTCAGTGGAAAGCAGTTTGAACAAATTCTATGATTATGAGATAAATAGATGTGTGTAAAAATACTGTTCTGTCTCATATCTCTAAAATGATAATAAAAAGAAATATTATTTTTCTCATTACCTCTTAGCTCTCTGTAACACGTATGTATTATGAAGTCCCACAAAATCTTCTGATTGGTCTTGTTACCACTTTTCACATCCACTGCCTGTCCAGGTGCTAGGAATTTCCGCTTTGCCCGGTCTTGGTTTCACAGATAGCTCATTTACCTGAATTATTCACTGTGTGAGCAATTTTCAAAATACTTATGGAAATTAATATTTTAAATGGTGTTTTTTTGCTTGTTTGTTTGTTTTCATTTTTAGGCAGCATTGCTTGAAAACCTGGCAGTTGCTTGGCATATGAGATCATAGTTGATCTTTACTACAAATGTGACCAGTCGATAGTCTGACAATGGGGAACTCAAGGAACTTGAGATTTTACATGCAGAAAAATATATAAAATAGAGATCAATTTGGAGTCATAACTGAGTCTGGTGCAACACAGGAAGTGGTCTGACTGGAACATATTTCACCACTGGGTGAAAAGGAACCCCACTTTACCCCAGCAAGAGAGCCCCTGACTGACTCCACCAATGACCTGCATATCATCCGAGCCTCTGCACTGCTCTCACCTCTTTCATTAGCAGCCCTTTGCCTGGTGATGTCAGCATTTCAGTATCACGGGTCTTCTGTACCTGGAGACCATAAACAGTGTTCTCATTCAGCTGAATCCCCCCAACTTCCATCACTGCTTATTTGTGTTACAGTCTGTGCAACAGACTGATCTCTAAAACTTCTGTCTCAATGTTTTGTGTTCACAGGAAGTATTTTTATATCCCAAGAAGAGCCTAACTTAATTACAGGAAGGAGATAGGCGGAGTGGCATGGTTTGCTAGAGTAGAATAAACTCTCACATCTGAACGGTACTTAAACTGGACTAAATTCCTATTATGCAGAGTTTACCTTTCGAAGGAAGGGAATTCCATAGAGTTGAATATCTTACTTGATAGGGAATTGTAGAACTGAAGCAAGGTTGAATTATGTAATGCCTGAAGTTCCCCTTTTCTTTCAGAACTGCTACCGTGAATGGAACTAAAATGTTAATTTTCAGTGAGTTTGATATTTACCAAGCATCATATAAAATGTTTTTGATTGCTTCATTATGTTTATTTTTTACAGAATCCTGGATTTCAAGATACTTCACTTTTTGACAGAGGTAACTATTAACTATGGTGGTTCCTGCAAGGTGATTTACAACTAAGATTGAACTGGAGCCCAGACCTGCACATCTTGGGAATCCACCTGCTTAACAATCTGCAGTTTGTCTCAGGAGTCTCAACTTTGCTCAGTTTTGTTAAACTAAATTCTGAAACTGCTTCAGTGCTGATAATCCTCTGACCTTCACAGCACCTGAAGGTCACTTCACTGTGAAGCACATGTCCTATAAATGGGTTGTGAAAATCCATTGTCTGTGATTAAACAATAAACCCAACATTGTAGCTGTCCATTTGAAGGAGAGAGAGAGAGAGAAGCACCATTTAGTTCTTCCCACTGGTGCATCTCCTGGTGTCCTACTCTTGGTGATTCTCTTCAGGGAGATGTAGCACCAAGAAAGGCATCAGTGGCCTCTGGAGGTGGCACTCTGAGGACTTCAACAAGGAAAGAGTGAACAGAGGGCTCATATTCATGTCTCCTAGAGTTCAAGTGATGCTCCGAATGTGGGTGCCCCTTATTTCTTGGACAGGCAAAACAGACATGGGGGAGAGCAGGAGGTGACCCGTTAGGACGCCATAGCACTCAGCCAGAGTGTTGCTCCTGCAGGACGACCTGAACCAGAAGCCACCCTCTGCTGCACGTATCAGACTGAGGAGCATAGGCAGGTTCATGCAAATCTAGAAGAGGTTGCTATGTACAGGGCAGGAATTCCCTGCTTTCCTGGTGTGCACCGAGATGCTTTGAGTTTCTCTGTGAATCCTCCAGGGTATAATTTTGTACAGTAATGGAACATTTAACTAGTGACTGTGGGAATTTACTCTATGTAGCTATTAAGTCACTTTCATGTTTTGCTTTGGAGAAGTTCCGGAAACCCTTTCCTTGGTGTCTCTGGCAGCTCCCTGACACACATGTACTACATTTCCCTTTGAAATCATTGTCTATGTGGCTAGAGCTAGAACTGTGTAATCCAAGTGAAAACTCCCTTATTTCCCAGAGGCAGCTTTTCCTTCTGCTGTAATTGATCCATTTGGTAATGCAAAGAACATGTGGCCCCATGAGAACAGAGAATAACAAAATTGCTCAAAACTATCCAGTTCTCAAGTGTCGTGATTTAGATGGAAGGGAAGGAAAGGCTGTAATTGTGTCTTTAAGAAATATTTCTTCTTCCATAGAGTGACATTCTCATGCCTTGAGGACTTTGCTCATAAACTATCTGGAGAAAACATGTCACACCGGGGTGGGAGGTTCCCTTTGTTTAATTTGGGAACACTATACACCACAGTGATTCTGTGCAGAGCATTAAAATCAGAAGGCTGTGAAGCGTGTGCTCCTCTCCTGAGCTCATCACTGGTTTCCAGGCTGATCCTTCTCTGACAAGAAACATCTGTTCAGGAGTCGCAGGTCCCCATACAGCTCCCAGATTCACCCTGTTGCACAAGTAATGCCTCCGGGTGTCCTAGGGATCCTAAGGGGGTGTTTTGAGCAGGGCTCGTCAGAATGTTTCAGAATAGAAACAAAAAGACAATCAAGAAAATGCCACCAGCTCTGAGAGCCGGCTGAGTCTCCTAAGACTGGTAAGTTCCCCACCTTCACTGAATGCATCCAGGGGGAGCGAATTAGTCATTGCTGTGACTGGCATTCAGGCCTGTGATTTCCATGGGACTGACGTGTGAGCTTGGCTAATTTGCAGAAGTGTCATAACCAAACATTTCCTATCAGCATGAAAAATAATTCACAGAAGATACAGAAACACTAAAACATCCGCAATAATTAGTCCGCATACTGCCATTTCTGATGACAGGAAGTTGCCAAGAGAGAGCAATCAAAGGGGAAGGAATTCTCTGAGACTTTCAGCTAAAATTCCACTTTTTTTTTTTTATAAGGGAAGAGGCAACGTGACTGGAATTGAGATTCTTAGAAACTCAACCTAGGTACAAATGTGACAGAGGACAAGCTGCCTAATAACTGGTCCTGTAGCCATCTCTGACCCTGCAGCAAGGGAGGGTATGCCCACTGCCCTCCAGGGCTGGAGCTTCTCCCAGGGAGGAAGCTGGATGCATCTAGGGTCCTCTGAGGGAAGAGGAAGACCTGGAACTCTTCCTCTTGCAGAGAAACCTGAAGACTGTGACCTGCTAGTTGCACAGATGTCACACGCAGAAAGCAGCAAAGGAACCTTCACGAGGCAGCGGCAGACCCCCAGCAGCCTACTCTCACTTGAATCTGAGCAGCAATAATGCAGAAACACACCATGTTCATTGTGGACCCCAGGCTCACATGAATAAGCCAAGGGAGCCCCCAGAATCACGGAAGTGCAGGGTGCCATGCTGATGCTCCCTGTGAAAATGTGGGCTGCCTTCTGAGGAAACAGACCCTGGCCTCTGTCTACAGCTGTGCTGACCATCCGGGGAGGTGGGAACCCATCAGTCCTCAGGCAACTCAGGATCTTCAGTGACTCACAGATAGATTCACCCCAAGAGGAGATAGGAAGCTGAAACAAAATTCACTCCATTGTGCTTCAGAAGGTGAAAGTCACCATGAGTATGATTGTCCACTTAACCCTCACTGAGTCCTGAGAGTTATACTCCACCCTGGTTACAGAGGAAGCAGAGGCTTGATAAAACATGTGTCCTAGCTGAAGTCTATGTTCTTCTTTCATTCATCTCAAATTCATAGAACAGACCAGGAAAATCCAAGTCATCAACTGGCGAGGGTGACAGTGGCAATGCTATCCGAGCATACTTGATTACTCAACCCAAGAAGTTCAACTGCACTTTCCAAATTAAATCTTTAATTTAACATCTATGAAATTTGACCTCCTTCAGCATCTTCTGATAGTTAATTTTCTGTGTAAACCTGTCTGGTGTCCGATGTTCTGTAAAGTGCCAGGCTAGATGTGGAGGTGCAGATGTTATTAACATCAACAAGCAATGTGGCTGATTATAGCACACGATGGTCCTTCACGTAGGTGGACCTCATTGAATCAGTTGAAGTTCTTAGGAGCAAAGACTGTTCCCTAGAAGGGAAGACATTTTCCTCAAATGGGGAGGTAAAATCCTGCCTGAGCCCACAGCCTGCCTCCAGCTTGAGCCTTCTTCATGACCCTTGCACCTCCCCCTCTCTACTTATTGTCCTCATATCTAGATCTATCTCACCACTGTTTTTAGCACAAAAATGTCTTCTTAGGGAAGGTCTTTTCTGACCACCTTGAATGCAGAGGTACTCAAAAGCATTAGCTCTCACAGTGCACAGCATGTGGCTGGCCAAGACTGAGACTATCAGATGTCATATGGCTCACACATTTATTCATCCTGTCCACACACTATGGGGAAACTTAGTGAGAGGAATCCATTTATTCTCTCCCTTGGATACTGGAGTAGACCCAGGCAGACATGAGGAAACCTGTACCTACATGGAACATGTGAAGTATCTCAGGCCTTTCTTGCAGTAATCAAGAGCTAATCCACACAGAATACTAACTGTCAAAAAATTTCAAAACATTTTCATCCTTTTAACGAGAATCCCACTTATTCTGCACCTTATCAGAATTAAATATTATGTATCTTTTTCACTTAAGGAATTATGAATTGTGTGTTTTAATTTCTCCTGACGATCGTGTTCATATATATATATGAACATACACACACACACACACACACACACACACACACACACACACATTCTCCAAGGGGGAGAAGAGCCAGGGGTGTGGCTGTAGTGCCTAACTTTATATGACAGAACATGGCAGGAACCAAGTCTCTTATAGAAACTTCCCCGACTCCACGCAGCATGCAGACTCCTCCCACACAGTGGGAAGAGGAGGGATTAAGTCCGGACATTATCCATGAGAACCATCACAAGGTTTTCATCAGATTCTGTCAAACCTCATGAGCCCTGGCCATGCCCAGTACCTGTGGACTTAGCCTCGGGAACCGGGTTAGCCAAGGAGTCAAGGTGCTTTCTCTATCACCTCTCCTTTTAACCTTGAGCATGAAGAGGAAAGAAGGACTCCGTGCACTGCAGAGCAGGCTGGATGTTAACAAAGGTTGGACTTGGAGCATAGTGTCAGCTCGGTGGTGAGACCCAACACCAGACAGAAATGAAAGGGCCTGCATCACAGGCCAGGCCTACAGATATGCCTCTGGACAGGCCCTGGCCCCAGTGTGGACCCAGGCCAGGGTGAGACCGGCTTGTGCTTCAGCCTCTACCATTTCTATCGGTGCCGTGAATGCTGGTGCACCTGAGACTGCAGGTCTTTGCTGTGAGACTCGGAGGCAACCAATCTTGTGTCAGCTCCTGTGACCGAGGAACTGTTTTCACTCACAATACCTCACCTTTAGGAACCAGATAACAGAGCAAGACTCCACTTCCCAGGGGAAGCAAGGCACCTAGCACAGAAGTTTGCCTTGAAACTCAGCGCCTGGCCAGTAAAACCTGACTCTGGGCAGGACTAAGAATCATTAGCACCTCAGGAGCGTCCTTGTGTGAGGCGGAGACACAGCCCCAGTTTATCAGACTTCTAGCAGCATCCCCAAGGGACTCCCAGCAGTGTGGCTCAGAAGTCCACTCGGCAGTGGTCAGTATGCTGGGACAGTGAGGACCCTGGCTCTCCCACTGCTCTGGTGGTCACTGCGACTGTGGGCTGAGCACACTGTGGTGACAGGATGTCCTATATCCTTCCCACACCACAGAAAACATGTCACAGAGAAAGCAACTGCTTGGAAGAAGAAAAGGAGGTGGAACTCAGCACAAACACAAGCCAGATTATTGGGACCTGAATAAATAGCTTAACAGATGATATCACACACCAACAAGCATCAAAAAGGCTTCAGAGGAAATAAAAATAGCAATTCCATCTACAATAGCTTAAAAAACACTACAAATAAATTTATCCAAAAACTTAAAAGATCTCTACAATGAAAAACATAAATAATTAGGGCCGGAGGGTTAGCTCAGTGGTTCCGGCACCTGCCTCGCAAGCGCAAGGACCTGAGTTCAATCTCTGGTAACCACATATAATGCTGGGCGTGGAGACACACCCACCAACAATCAACACCGCATACCACAATGCCGGGCGTGGTGGCTCATGCCTGTCATCCCAGCACTCGGGAGGCAGAGACAGGAGGATTGCTGAGTTCGCGGCGGCTTGCCTGGGCTACATAGTGAGCTCAGGGCCAGCCTGAACTACAAAGCGAGACCCTGTCTCAAAAAGCAAAAAAAAATAATAATAATAATAATATATATATATATATATATAAATAATTGATTAAAAAATTGAAGAGGTAAGTAATAGAAGGCATCCTGTGTTCATGGATTAGAAAAATGTCCAAACACTCAAAGGAGTCTAGAGATATGGTTTAGTTCCTGTCGAAATATTAAAAGATTTTTCATGGAAACTAGAAAAAGCACTAATATTTCTATGAAACCTTTTAAAAAGCCCAAATCAACCTTAAGAACAAAGCAGGAGATATTATACCATCTGATTTCTAATTTTGTCACAAAGCTGTAGTAAATGAAGCTTCACGGAATTGCAGAGTAACAGAAGAGATTGGAGACCCTCTATGTCAACACACCCATTAATGCTTGACTTTGTTCTTAACAAAGTTACTAAAAATGTGCACTGGAGAAAGGATAGTCATTCCTATAAGTGGTGCCAGAAAATTGACGTCCACAAGCAAGTGAAACGAAAGTAGCCCCTACATCTCATCAGATGAAAAATCAGTTCAGAGTGGATTACA
Organism: Thryonomys swinderianus; assembly: GCA_004025085.1. NCBI lineage: Eukaryota > Metazoa > Chordata > Mammalia > Rodentia > Thryonomyidae > Thryonomys > Thryonomys swinderianus. The sequence continues at coordinate 60,727 of PVIC010003022.1, forward strand.
AAGCTAAAGGTAGAATCAAAAGCTATGAAACAACTAAAAAGAAAAACAGAATTCTTCAGAACATAGAATGAGCAAGGAGTTTTTGGATAAGACCCCAAAAGCTGGGGAAACAACACACAAATGAAATGTTATCAAAATAAAATACTGTCCACAGCAGGGAATTGAATATTAGAGTGAAAAGACCATCTTAGAATGGAGGGAACTATCTGCTATACATATGATGAGACGTTAATGTCCAGAGTATACAAAGAACTCAACTCAATAGCAAAAGAAATGAAAACAAAAATTGAAAGTAGATAATAGACCCAAATATACCTTTCTGAAGAAGAGACAGCCAATTGGACAACAGGCTTATGAAAAACACATCACTAGTCATCAGTGAAATGCAGGTCAAAGCCTCAGGAACTTATGCTCTTACCCACTGAGAACAAGGTAAGAAAGGCAGAAAAGGAAAAGCTGGAAATGACCAGGGCACCGTGTGTGCAAATACTGAAATAGCATCCTGAACCCTATTACTATCCAGAAATGATGCATGTTAATCAAAATGAAATAAAGAGAATGGCTGTTATCCAAAAGACAAAGAAGTGGAGAGAAGAAAAGGAGGGTTGGTGGAAACATAAATTTAAAAACCCTTTGGGCTGGAGATTTAGCTCCGTGGTTCCTCTGCTTGCCTAGCAAGCACAAGGTCCCTGGTTCAATCCTGGTAACCACATATAATGATATGATATTGGGCCTGGAGACTCACACCCACCAGCAATCAGTACCATACCCCACAATGCTGGGCATGGTGGCTCACACCTGTAATCCAGCATTCAAGAGGCAGAGGCAGGAGGACTGTTGAGTTTGAGGCTTGCCTAGGCTATGTAGTGAGCTCAGGGCCAGCCTGAACTCCAAAGCGGGACCCTTTGTCAGGAAAAAAAAAAAAAAAACTTTTGTGGAAAACAGCATAATTATTCCTCAAACAAACAACTAAAAATAGAATTAAGTTATGGTCAAGCAACCCCACCTCTAGCATTTAGCCGCCAGTGAGAACAAAGTGAGTATGTTAAAGAAACACGTGCACCCTGGGTTCACTGCACCACCATGCAAAAGAGACAGTGAAGGGAAAAAACCTGTGTCCACTGGCTGATGATGAATGGCTATGAACAGGTGGCACCTCTGGGCAGTAGAATTCTGTCCACTACACAGCAGGAATGACACCCTACCATCTCCAAAAACATGGACAGATCTGAGCAGCATTAAGCTCAGCGAAGTAAGCCAGGCACAGAAAAGCAAGGGCCATGTGATCTCACTCATTAATGTCAGCAGAACATGAAAAGTTTGTGGCACAGAGGTCAGAGCAGAGGGCGGTCACCAGAGACTGGAGCGCAGGGGCATGATCAAAAGATAGCAGCATGTGGGTGTCTTTATGGGTGATCAGAAGCACAGTGTCTCTGTGTGTTCAACAGAAAGGCAGTCATGAAATGCGGTGATGTGTTCTCTTTCTCACCGGATGCGGCGCCATGTGCCTTCTGGCTCTTTCCTGAAGTCAAAATGACCATAACAGGGAAAAGATTTGAATTGATTCAAGACATCCAGGAAAGAGGACTTCCAGAACTGCTTCAGAAAGTGGCAGGAGCATAGGATGAATGCTCAAAATGAGAGGAGTGCTTTGAGGGAGATGAACGCAAATGTGTCTTTTACTATAATAATTATTAAAACACCATAATTTCAGACCACATCGTGCATGTGAATGCACACATACATACATACACACACACACACACACACACACACACACACACCAGACTCTACACATAATTGGTGGGGAGGACACTTCTGCAACGCACAGTTTGTTTTTATAAGCAGAGTTCCACCAAGACAGCCACCACATTGGCTTGCAGAAGCTCTGTACAACCTTCATTTTACTGTGATGACAACCAGGTGGCCTATGGAGCCAGTGGTGTTTACTCTGGAGCGTAACAGAAAAACAGTTTGCCAACCTCTGGTCCAAAGCTTCAGTGTTATGCTGGGATCAGGGGCTCTTGCAGACGCCGACATCTCTCTAGCAATTTCCTTCCACAGTGCTTAATGGGACTACGCTGTGTAGCAAGTGGGCCCGAGTGTGAACCGTGGCCTTTACTCAAGACTGATGTATAAACATTCGTCCATCAGTTTAATGAGTGGACCCTGACAGTGAAAGCTGTTGCTTCTGCAGGAATTGGGGGCTGGGGTGGAAGTGTATGTGAGCTCTCCGTCCTCTCGTAGCCAAAAGCTGCTCTGAAAAGTAGTTTTTTCACTTAAAAAATGTGCTCCACCACACTGTTTTAAAGGTTAGTGTGTATAAACTATGGAAAAACTGTTAAGAAAATCTTATTATTCTAATAATTATAAGAAACTATTCATTAGTTATTTCAGATAAAACAACTCTCACATTTGCAGGGGAGAGCATTCAGCACTTTTTATTAATTTGTATTAGTCATTCTCAATAATGGCTTCATTTTGATTTGTGATACCCAAGATTTAAAGTCCACGTACTGTAGCCACACCCACCTTGGACTTAAGGTCTCAGAAAAACATTCCCTTCGAGAGGGCACTGCCTGGGCTCCGCTTTAGAGTAGGACTTGGAAAACTGGAGCTGGCTTTTGTATAACCCTTGATTAGAGATATTTTAAATTTTGAATGACTTTTTATCCCTAACAGCAAGACTTTCATCTATGTATCTGTTGTTCTCGTGAGTACATGTTTGCAGCTCCCAGGTTTGCGTTTATTGTGGGGAGTCAGCGCATGTGCGGGAGCCATCTTTACCCTCTACACCTCCTTTTCCCCTCTACCCCTCCCCCACCACCTCGGGGTCTGCTTCCCATTCACAGAAGATCCAGGCTCCTGTTGCCTTTTATCAATGGCTTTTCAAAGTCCCCAAATCCAAGATACATACCATGTGGCCTTTACAGAAAATGCCTTCTTGCCCTAATGTGGAAGACCCACTGCATTCTACAAAGGACCAGGTGTGCGACAACACACTGACCTCTCTCTTAAAGGTCATTCAAAGGTCATTAAAGCTCTGATCTGGCAAGAACAGAGCTGGACGTCTGTGTCCACCGCTCTGGTCAGTCTGCCCCAGAGTAACCTTTCTCTCCGGCCGTTGCTCATAGCGGTGAAGAAAAGAATCTCTGCCTGATTTCCACGGAGTTCTGAGGCCCGTGTTCCAGGCTCAGCCAGACACGGGGGCAGGTCCTTCAAAGAGCAGGTGGGCTACAGCGGTACTTCTCAACAGAAAAGGAAACTGATGACTGCTGTGTCTCCCTCCTGTGCACCTTAAACACCAAGTGCTTCCAGAATGTGCTCAAAACTCACCTGGATTATACTCTTACTTTTAATGTGTTCAAGTGTGCAGCTTTGATGTACCCTGAGGCAGTGAGAAACTGAAATTTGCATATATCTTCAGAATAGATTACCTTGATTAAAAAAAATCCAAGTACTCTTACATTTGTAGTCTAAAATATTCTCAAACTTGTACAGTTTGCAAGAATCTTAAATATGTTCAGCCTGTGTTAAGTCACATGCTGCAAATGTGATGCTGGTCCTTGATACTAATAACTGAAATTAGAGAATAAATAGTTTAGCAGGATAGCATGTAGAAAAGTATGTTAATGCGATATTAAGAAGCCCTTGTCACAACAGAAATGTTCCCAGAAGATACATGAACAGTCATTGCATACTAATACATCACAAGAAAAAAATGGAAAATCTTAAGTGGCTTCACAGGACAGACTGCTGCTGACATTCTTTCCATCTGTGCAGCCAAACCTGGTGCCGTGTAGCCAGGAGACTTGTCTGTGGTAGAGTTAAGTGAAAACACAGGTTACAGACAAGCAGGGATCAGACAAGAGGTCCCACAAAGTTGCTCATGACAGACCCCAGCCTGTACTGAGTTACTTAGAATCCTGTTAAACCAAGAATGCGTATCTTTTAAAAAGTGTATTTCAGCTCTTGAATTAAAACCCTTTGTGAACTTAGGTCTATCGGTCACTCAATCTGAAATTCTGGGTTCGAATTAGAAAGCCATCTTGCCCTAAAAATGACTCATTTCCCCCCTGGTCTAATTTTCTGCCTGTATTTTACTTTTGAATTGCATGAGAGATTTGTGGAATGCATTAGCTACGGCTGAGGGGTTGCCTTCTGTTCTACTCTTGTTCTTTGCCACCTCTTAACTTCTTGAAAATACTCACCTACAATTCATCTAGCCAAAGAAAACCTATGGGAAAAGCGTAGGGGGAAAGCTCCCCCCCAGCCCCCGTTAGTTATATATGCATAAATCAGAGGATGTCTTTAGTGCAGTGAAAATAAAACATTCATATAAATTTGTATTTATGTACATCCTGAATGGGCTGGCATTAAACACACCTCAACTCGGCATGGTTGCCGTTAGCCAAAACCAACAGCAGTGACTGAAGCATTCGTGTCTTTGTGGTCTGTGGACCCAGCACAGCCTGTGTCTGTTCATGCAAATGCTATTCTCTAGCATTTGTTTGCTTGTTTTTAATTAAACAAGCAGGTCAGTATGGCATTTGTACCCCCCTTCCTTTTCTCTAGTTTTATTTGGGTTTATATAAGTAGCATACACACAAAGCACAAAATCCCAATGAAATTAAAGGTCAATAAAATGAAACTTATCATACATTGTATGATAGATTTTGTGAAATAAGAAATATTCAAAGGGAATGTGGGAGGGGAAAGAATAAATATGATATGGAAAGAAAAAGAAAGAACATGTATATAAGGGGTAGGGGGCTGTGGGTGGATAGGGATATGGGTAAAAATGAGAATTAACTCAGATCATATACTGGTACAGATTCCCCAATGTTGAGTGTGATCGTGAGCTGTATATAAAATACACCAATAAAGAATTCAGTTTTAAAAAAAGAAACTTAGTCTCCCCCACTGCTCTGCCCCTGAGGGTCCAGGCAGCCCCCTGAGGGTCCGCCGGCTGCGAGGGGTCCAGCAGCCGATCCGCCTTCCCGGGCGACTGCTCTGCGGGAAGCGCCTGTACGCCCGCAGGAGACTTGCAGGTCGGGGGACTTGCCTGGCTTCTGTGTCACCATCCTGGGGCATCGCAGGGCTCCTGCCAAGACATCAGCGAAAGAGGCACCGGTGTCTGTGACCGTCCAGGACCGTGTCTCAGTGTGTCTCATTCGTCAGCTTGATGCTCCTCGCCCCAGAGGACAGCTCCGCTGGCTTTGCTGCCCACGCGCCCACTCTGGAAGGAAGGGTGGCGGGCACGGGGGTGGGGACCTCTTCGTGCTCTGACGCAGTGTGAAGTCCGGGCGAGCTGAGCCTCCTGCCCCTGCGGGAGCCCAGCCTGAGCCCTCTGCCCACCTCGTCTGTCCCGACGCTGCAGAGCTGAGCCGGAGAGCTCGGAACACGGACAGCCTCGCCTTCTACCCGCCGCTCCCGGACCCTCGGCTGTGTTCAGTGGGTTCAGGGCTGTGTTCCGGGGCCCCCAAAGCCTCGTGCTTTTCTAGAGATGGCCGAATCTAGTGTGTGTGACTGACGCGTGGTGGCGCTGGCAGAGGGCACTAGGGTTAAGGGTGTGGGTCCTGCCCGCTCTGAGAAGCCTGAATAAAATAGGAGAGGCCGAAAGCCATGCCTAAGGGATCCGTTGGGGTTGCTGACTTTCACCACCATGAGCTCTCCCGCCGGCCTCGGAGCCAGCGGACTACAGCCCGAAACCTCCAGCTGCGAGCTACAGAAGCCCCTCCCGTCCCAGCTTTGGGCGTCAGGCGCTTTTGTCTCAGTAACAGGAGAGTAACTTTCACATCAAGCAAGGGGGAGTCAGGTTCTGCACAGATGAGGGAAGCGGTCGCCCAGGCCGGACGCGCCTCTCCCTCCAGGCCCGGCTCTGCAGAGCGAAGGAGAAGGCGCCCAGCAGAGGGCCAGACCCACCGCATCCGGGACACAGGTGACCGGCCGACGGGGAGCAGCCCGGCAAGAAGTCTGAGAGTCCGAAGCGCAGGAGTCGGGGGGCCTCAGGCGGGCGAGGCGGGACCAGACACCCTGGGCAGGAGGGTCTCCAGCAAACCTGCGGTGGCCGGAGCCCGGGCAGGAGACTGCGGTGCCGAGGAGCGCGGACAGGGCCGGCTCCTTCCAGCCTCTGCGCGGCGCTGTGCCTCGGCCCGCACTGCCCTCGCTGCTTCTGCACTGTGCTCAGGTATCGGGGCCGGGCGGCTCCACCTTGCGCTCCTGAATTTCCACTGGAGAATAAAGGAGCATGAAGCAAAGAATAGAAAGAGATGCCTCTGGGGGACTCATTATAGAAAACACACTGATTCTCTTCAGCACTGGAAATAAAAGCAGGAAAAGAAATGAAGAGAGTCACGCAAATCAGATCGCCCGCCGCCATCGGTGGGTGCAGAGCAGCGAGGTCTCCGATGGGGCTGCGGCGTGACTCCCGCAGGGAGATGAACCCAGCTGCCCTTCGGGAGCCACTGCCGGGGACCCCACACCCAGACGCGGGGCCAGCGGAGGCGCGGGGGGTCTGCGACGGCCAGGGCAGGACAGGCGAGTCCCTGGAAGGCGGTGCCCGTGCCGTCTCGGCTCTCAGGGAGGGTGCGGGCTCCGGGCACCTGCCCCTCCGTGCTCTTCACCATAAGGGGGAGTTTCTGCCGCTCAGACCGCACGGATGGAAGCGACCAGGTCCCTGACTCCCAGCGCTGGAGCTTCCGGGAGCGGCCTGAGCTGTAACATCTGACCCCAGATCTCAGCGCCACTGTACACGGTGGACACGCACTAGGGGTAGGCTGAATGGGAGAAAAACTCATGAATGGAGAAAATTAATTCTAAACATCAGCCATCAGCACCGAGTGAGGCGGTGCCTGTTTCACTGTGCACGGGGCCCTGGCCCCGGTGAAACTGTCCAGGCAGGTTCACAGGTCACTGGCCCCAATCAGATCTGCAAGATCTGCAGAAATCCTTCTAAGGATATTCCCCCAAAATTAGACATCATGTTACTGTGACCCAGGCAGGCCTCTGTTTATGCCAGCAAAATTCGTAGTAGCTAAATTTGGAAACAGCCTCTGCGTCCACTAACACATGAGTGTGTAAAGAAAATGTATTTACACAGAGGGCACACTACTCCACTCCAAAGGACAAACCTGAGTTGCTTGTAGGAAAATGGATGCACTTAGAGACCACAATAAGTGAAATAAATCAGACACAGAAGCTTGAATATCAATGATTTTTTATTTTATTTTATTTTATTCAAGACAGGATCTCACTTTGTAGCTCAGGCTGACCCTGAGCTCACTATGTAGCCCAGACCAGCCTCGAACTCACAGCAATCCTCCTGTCATGGTTTATTTTCAATGAGAAACTCAAAGTATAAATAAATTAACATGAACTTAATTCTTTCCATGATTCTGGATGAAAACTGAAGCAAATTCAATGATCGGGATTGACACTAAGCTTCTGGGGGCCTGTGACTGTGTTCTTGTCCAATTCACTGTGCAATCAGAGTCCTGGAAAGAATTAAGCTTGCAAACAAGGTACCACTTTAATATGAAACAGCCCAGTAGATCTTTTAGGAAAGAAACTGTGATGAAGATGGAGGGGGAGGAAGGGAAAGAACAGATTCCTACGCCTCACGATGAATGTAATCAGTATATACTGCACACATGTACTAATTGAAAATGAAAATGAAAAAAAAAAAAACAAGATTAGAGAGAAACCACCAGTCCTGCTTTAAGCTGCCTTGTGCCGCAGAACAGGAGATTAACAATCACCCCTCACCCTCCTCCTGCGCACGGGCCAGTCACCTGTAAAGAGCCATTTCGCACCTCAGACTCATTCCGTGCTCAGCACAGGACATGGGCATAAGAGTAACAGATCCAAATCCGCTTTGGAGCTTTAGCTCGTTACCATGACAACGCACGCCACACATTCGTGGCCAGATGTGATAAAAATAGAATGACTTTATCTAGTAAAATTGAAAGTAAATCCTAAAAAGTGGACGGCAAATAATAACCTAATATGCAAAAGAATTTAAAATGTATTTGGACAAGTTAATTCACTAGCAAAATAGACTTAAGCATTCCTAAGATTGTTAAAGCCTTTAAAATAAATAGAAGAGATATAGTTCCCTTAAAATGCAAAAGTGAAGGTAACATAAGATTTTTAACCATAAAGTAATTTATTATGAGATTTGCTGGTAATTCTTACTTTATTTTACTTTTGAAAATGATGCCCTGCTGTCTGTCTGGACGTTAGGGTACATTTCCACAACGTTATTGTGTTCTACGCACACGCACAAAGACGCGGTGGTGCCTCGGTTTATGAACTAGTTCTATGACTGTGGTGGAGAAGGCTGTGTCTGTGCTTGTTTGGGGGAGATGGCCTTGGTCATGTGTGTCACCCAGTGTGGAGTTTGAGAATGGAAGCAAAATTTTACTATGTACTATTGTTTACGAACAGAACTGCTTGAAAACAGAAGCATTCGTGAACCAAATATTACTGTAGAATCCTTAGTTTTAGTTTTTTGAGGAATCCCTATCCTGGTTTTCGTAGCAGTGTTACCAAATTAGACTCCCACTAACAGTGGAGAAGGGTCCCTTTCTCCCCACAGCCCTGAGAGTATTTGTTATTGTTGGTTTTGTTATTGGTTATTTTCTTGATGACAGCCATTCTTTCTACAGTGAAATGAAATCTCAGTGTTGTTTTAATTTGCATTTCTTGAATGACCAGCATGTTTATAGCAGCACAATTTATAATAGCTAAATCTTGGAAACGACCCATATGCCCATCAACAGATGAACACAAAAGAGAACGTGGCATTTATATGCAGAGGGCACTCCTCTGCCACGAAAGGTAAACTTGAGACACTTTCAGGTAAATGGGTGCATCTTGACAACTTAATCTTAAGTGAAATAAACCAGACACACAGGTTTAAATATTCACGTTGTTTCTCATGGGTGAGAAACCCAAAGTGTAAATAAGTGGCAAAATGAAAGACAATGGGAAGCAGGAAGGACTTACTCAGGTAGGAAAAAGAATAAGGAATAGAGAAGAAGACGGGAAGGGGAAAAGGGGGATTTTTAAAAGATAACTGAAGGAAAAAATGGAAACAATTTTTACAAATGAGGAGGGGAAGAGGAATTGATAGAAACGGGAACAAAAAGAACAGATACATTATACACAGGCACAAATTCCCCATGATGAATTAGATCATTATGTATGGAAAACATGTACTACTAAAAATAAATAACTATTTAAAAAGAAAGATAAACATCCTTATATGCTAGCGCAAGGATGTATCTAACCTTTGCCAACGACAAAACTTTGCAACTCCAGCAATGCATAGTAATGGGTTTGTCTGAACCTGGTCCCTTAACTGTCTACACAGTGTAGCATAATGTTGATGTCCTCAACTTTGTCCCCATGGCCTTCTCAACAGGCCAATTTATCATTAATACAAACAAGGTCATAAAGGACTTTCTGTCCATATGCCTCGGGGCGCACGGTTTACTTGCTCTGTGTGATGGATAGTAAAAGCAGAAGTTCTGGTCATGGGGCCTGCACATCTAATATTGAAAGGCGCTACCAAATTGTTCTTTAAATGGTCTATGAAAAGCTATCTATTCACAAATGAAACTGCCCGGTTCTGCACTGCCTTAGCTTCATACCAACAACCTGTTTATTTTTTGAGAATGTGATGGAAGATATAGTGATTCCTTGGTATTCAGGGGGTGTTTGTTCCAGGACTCTCCTTGCCCCCAGGTCTGCAGACTCCACACATTCCCAAGACGCTGTTCAATACTGGCATAGCATTTGTATAGATCTTATACACAATCTCCCATATATTTTAAATGATCACTGATTATTTATGATATGCAATGCAAGCCAAATGCTATCTAAATAGCTGTTATGCTATATTGTGCAGGGAAAATGACAAGAAAAAAAATTTCTGTACACTGAGTACAGGTGCAAATTTATTTTCAAATATTTTTGATTCAAGATATCTTTCTACATAGATGCAGACTCTATAGATACAGTAGACTGATTAGATACATAGATGGTATAATAGCCACACACGTTTCTACTTTTATAATTTTCATCACTGATTACTATCAGATATGGCTTAATATGAGTATTTTGTTAGTGTGTTTATTTTTATTTTGTATACTCTTCTATTATTTTTCTGTCTTATTAAGCATTTAATGTTCCTCATTTGTTATTGATGTTAACCCTTTGTTATCATGGCTACATGAACTCATTTGATCAAACTTATCTTTATTATTTTTAGAAGTTTTTCAATTCTTTTAATTTCTGAAAGCCAAGTATGATGATACTTAAACTGGGTCATAAATTTTTCCTTGTATGTCACATAATTGTTGTCTTGTACATTTGGAAACTCTATTAGTAGTGATGAAGGAGTTATCTGTGTTATTTCAGGGCTGTCATTTTTTCCTTTTCTCATCCCATGTAATGGTTTCAGCTAGAATTCTGATCTCACCTGGACAGGCTGTCAGCCTTTTCATTAACCTCGTCCTGACGGATCTATTGCTGTGCTCGGCTTTCTACTTCCACATGGTGTGGCTGGTAAAGTCCAGCCCCTGCACACCCGCGTCAGCCGTGCTTTCCTGCCGGGTTGCTTTGAGGTCAGGATGAGGTGGTCTGTGCCTCTGGTGCGCTCAGCAAGTAGCACTTTGCCGTATCACTGTCAGCAAATGGCCTTCAGCTGAGTTTTCAGTTTATCAACACTGGGAAGAAACACACCATGTCCACGTTTATTGTGAAACCTGGGTATTGTAGTCTGTTTTGTCCTTCTCTCTGATCCCCTTAAATATTCATCAAAGCCCATTTACCTGCATACATTTTTTACCTAATGTCAACAGCTAAACCTTTTCTGGAATCTCTCTGACTTGGACATCTCAGGCGTACCTCCATGGTCAGCGATTTCCTCTCATTTACACGTGTCTCCAAAATATCAAGTGGAATCTTGATTTTAAGTTATTAGCCTCACACTTTTAAATTCTTGGTAGCCATTTGTCAATCATCATTTAGGTCATGACTGCAATATCTGAAATGTAAAGAATTTAAACTAATTTTTATTCTCTACCAGTTTGGGGTATATTTGATCCTAAATTTTTACTTTTCTATATTTCAACTATGATTTATCATAATTCACCCTTGTTTTTCTATGTCCTTTTGGGAAGCCAAACTACAAGGCATTTTTCCTCTTCTTCTTCTTCTTCTTCTTCTTCTTCTTCTTCTTCTTCTTCTTCTTCTTCTTCTTCTTCTTCTTCTTCTTCTTCTTCTTCTTCTTCTTCTTCTTCTTCTCCTCCTCCT